>SMSQ01001482.1:203471-217760 GCA_019453375.1 Ctenoplectra terminalis
TTTTTTTTTTTTTTTTTTTTTTTTTTTTTACGGGACGCGTTTCTCCACCCATTCGCTCGCAGCCCCACGTTCCACCACCCGGATCCGTTCGCTTAGATCTCTTTTAATTATCGGAGCCGAATAATCGCTCGTTTAAAGCGAAATTAATGGATTCCCCCGCTGCCGAGGGGCTGGCTAAATTTATCTTTCCTCGCGCCACCCCCTTCACCTTTCCTTTTGGCGTCTTTTTCACGGCGTAACGACGGGGAAACATATGGGGGTGCGGGACGCGGCAGAGGCGCCATGGAATCTCCATAATTCTGGCTTACAGAAAATGACAGCTTTTAGCGTTGATGCACAGTTTATACCGGGCGTATTATTTTAAGTGGCGCTGCCTGTATAATTCAAGACTCGGGGTGCACAGACAGTGCGAGCGAAACAGAAGAAGGGAGTATGGTATCAAACCTGTAAGAGAAAGGGAGAGACAGGGTGAGGGGTAGGTGTGAGTGACAACGGGGTTGATAGAGAGAAAGAGAGGCTGGGAGAGAGCAAGAGCAAGAGATCGGTGGGTTGAGGTGGAGACGAGTGAGAGGTGAAACGAGAGAGTGCGGGTGTTACGGGGAGGGGCAGGAAGGTCGACGCGGTAATGGCATCGTCGTGTCGCCAGCTTAAAGCTTCAGTGATTCTCAATCACGCGAATCCATTCTCCGTGTCCATCGCGTTGGCGCCAAGTCCGCGCCGCGGATGAAACCATCCGAGGCTACGCTGAGATACTTTCCGCTCCGACGATGCCGACGTTTCCTCCGCGCTGCTGTAAAATAAACTCGGCCACCACTCGAGCTCTTCCTTTCTCCTTTTCTCTATGTCTGTGTACGCGTGTACGTGCGCATGTCTTTCCCTCGCCGTTTATCCTATCTCTTTCTCCGTCTGATGCATCGAATTTGAATTTGTTCGCGAGCCGGATAAAACATGGTCGCTCGCGGCTAGCTTGTACGCGAGCATAATGGACATCGGTGAAGAAAAAGGGGAAGAGAACGACGAACGAGGAAGAGCAAAAAGGAAGAAGAGACCGATGAAAAAAGAAGCCAACAGAAGGGGACCAGCTGCGGTTTCCTCTAATCTTTGTACAGGCACGGCCCCACCGAATTAATACGAGAGCCTCGAAGAAAAGATAAACATTCCCGTGAATACTCAGGGGTATACAGGCGAGCGTGTGTACGTATACGCACATGCGGGCAACCGTAGGCAGCATGTGCTTTGCCGGCAAGATGTTTTGACCGACGAGATCCCGTCGTCACGGATGTCGTTTCTGCTTAATTGTTCGCTCTCCCCTTCGTATCTTCCTTCTTGGTACCGTCGGACGCGTGCATCGACAGGATGGATCCGAGCGTCGGGACGAACGATCCCTCGTCGCGATCTCTTCGCGTCTCATTGTACGTGTTCAAAAGAATAATCATTAGTTCGTTACGAGCCCGTCAATTTGCGGCGCGAACGGGATCGTTAATATTCCGTTGGTACGCGGCGGAGCCTAATCGAGGCCGAGTCAAATTTCGATAGCATCCAGAGGCTGACGAAAAATCCATCTTCGTTCGGAAATAGGTACATTTAGCGACGTAAGTAACTCGAAAGGAATTTAAGGGACGATTGGGGTGCGTCGTCGTTGGTTAAGGCCACAAGAATTGGGTGGCGATGAGCGAAGATAGGGAAAAAATCATAGGGGTAACAGGGACGGTAGCGAAAAGAGGGCCGATAGAGGAAGACGGAAACTGGGAGCAACGAAGAGGTACATAGAGCGAAGAGAGAAAGAGAGAGAGAGAGAGAGAGAGAACGAGAGCCGATACACGTAGGCGCCAGCCAAGTTGCGCCTCTGATTGCACCACAAAGGGTGCAATTATGCGGCCCTCCAGCAATCACCGCGCATTCTGCCCGCCATTTGACCCCTCGACACCCCTCGAACCCCTGAAACCCCGCCACGCTCCGTGGTACCTACCGCCCCGGGTACATAGGCAGCACACTGCGAAGGAAGACAGACATATCACCGGTCGGGCCACCGTCGCTTTTTATTTAAATGCGCCCCCTCGACGAGTCGACACCCTGAATGCCCCACGGAGTCTATGCAATTTAACCTGACGGTGTCGCGAGAAAAAATCTGTTAATGAACGATTGTCGGCTACTGGGATTCGGATGAAAATATCCTGAAAATTGAACGCCTTTCTTTCCTCCTTTCTTCCGTTTGCTCGTTCATTCGTTCACTCGTTTCCCCCGGTTCGTACGACCCGTTCCGGATCATAGTACAATTTCGTGCGACGATCAAACGTTTATTCACCGAGTTTCCAGATCGTGTGCCTTTTTGTCGAGTATCATATCGATATGTCGTATCGAATCGAGACAACTTTATTTCTGTTCCGTAATTGATAAAACAGCTTCTTAAATATTTCCACGAATCGATGTTCCAACAAGCGTACCAACGGTATCCCAAACACGAAACGAACGAACAATAATTTTGTAGCTTTTTGCCTATTGCACGAAAGCATTCGCGACGTTGTACCGATTATGGGGAAAGGGTGAACGAAGGACGAAAAAAGGGACAGCGAATAAACCGAGCGGAGACAAGGGCCGAGAACAGAGAGAGCGCGAAGAAGAGGGACGATATTGTGAAACGATGAAGGAGGTACGATGGAAGAAACGTTCCAGATGTGTTCCCGGCTTCTGAGCAAGTTCAGAGTCAAGTTGCCAGACCTCGTCCCCTCGGCTGTGGCTCGTAGGCAGGAAGTGCCGCATTAAAGCCGCTAATCTGCCTGTTTTCATGGCTCTTCGTCGCTCCTCGCGCCGCTGTCGTTACTCTTTCCTACTTTTGTGCTCCCGCTCGTAAACCGTGTGTTCATGCCTGTTAGTTAAGGAAACGAACGGTGGGACGATCGATACGCGGATGAATGTCAGCGCCAGAATTGCGACGAACTTGTTACACGGTCACGCGATAAGAAAAATACCCTTGTCACGGTGAAATTGTACCGCAACGTCGATCGTATTAGCGTTCATCGATTCACCGTAGATCGGTTCCGATTGGCCTGTCCCGTCGTCGAAACGGTGAGTCTGCGGATGCCTCTCCATCGGCAGATTTTCCGTTGCTCCCGTTGTCGCCGTCCCGAGTTGTCGTATATTTTTAGACGTATACCGGCGAGACCAGGCCGAGATCGGGTTTAAAGTAAATTTTAAAAACGTATTCCTCGGCTCCCCGACGAAAATCTCTCCCAACGGCCCGTTTCTGTAATCCGAGGACATTAATTTGTTGGCAGGACGGACTTAAGAGTGTTGACCTGGCCGTTTCCCCGAGGGACTCCTTGTATTTTCTCAGGTTATCTGGAAAGAAATCCGGGAAATGGCGCGAGACGTGCCGGTCAAATTTTAGGCTCCCCGATGTTCGTCCTTTCGTCACATCGGAGGCGGATCGTCTCGACTGTCCATCCGTCCGTTTGTCGTGCTTTCCAAATATTGATTTTTGCATTTCGTCACGTGTTCAACGTACGGTCGATAATTCTGTCCGAAGGTAAACTCTTATCGTCCCTGAGACGTTTGATTCTTTTTTACATTCTCGTTTCACGAAACTTTCGAGTCGTGTACCATAATATCGTTACAATTACGGTTTAACATTGTACACTCGAAACTCGATTCGATCCAGGGTGTAAAATCAGTGGTCCCGTTTGCAAAGGATCTTCTTCAACGAACGTAACAGCAACCGGCGCGTATCGGTACTGTCGGCGGCAGAGATCCAGGGGCAGAGGTGGCTCGCAAGCAAGAACGGGCGGGTAGGGCGGGAGGTTATTGCCTGTTGGGTGATTTATCTAGTAATACTAGCCGACAGGCCACGAGGCCGGGGCACAGGCATGGGGGCAAACCCGTGCCTTCTACCCCTACCCGTGGGGCCAACCACCGGCACCGGTGGAAATTAAAAACTCACTTTATTACACGTCTCATTCTGTGCTCCCCGGCTGCCTCTGGCCTCGCACCCCCGGCAAACGGTCTATACGATCCTCTCCTTTCCTCTTTCCGTTCCTCTTGGCCGCCGCTCTCGTCACATCCTGCCACCCCTGCAGCGCCTCGTCCACCGCGGACCGACTTAATATGAGGCCGGCCATACCTGATGGAACGAATATTATTAAAGTTCGCCCGCACGCGAAACCCGTGAAATATCGCTGCTCCCTTTCTCCTTTCTCCCCGTCGACGGTCCGCGTCTCTTCTCTTCAGCGCCGTTTAGACCCTTCACCTCCTCTACTCTCGGCCCGCAGCCTCTTGCCACCGGGCTTTTATTATCTGCCTCTAGCTTATACTCGAGACGGTAGCGAACTCCCAGATGCAAAAATAATCACGGGTAAGCCGTGATGTAAATACGCTGGGCTTCACCGCTATCCTCTCATCCTTGCTTCCTATTCCACCACCTCCTGTTCCTCCCATTCCTCCTGTTCCCGGTCCGAGTCCTTCTCTCAGAGTTCCATTTACCAAGCTGTCCATTTCGATTTTTCAAGTTTCCGCGAAACAGGATGGAACACCGTGGCAAATCGAGCCGCGCGTTCGCGGAGCACTCGCGAGAGTAACGTTCCGCTGCGCGATGGATTATTTATGATTCTATGCTTTTATCTGTATTACTTCGTCCATTGCGACGGCTCTCCGGCTCCACCGCCGTCACCGATTCCGCGCTTATGTATTAAGAACGTTTCTCGTCGAACGCGGGCGCTTGACGCGGAACGTGGACCTTCCGTGCAACCGGAAGCGATATCGCGACGTACCGCGACCGAACGTCTCATCCATGATGCGTATAGGGAACCCGTGTAATTTCCTCCGCAACGTTTCTCGATCATCTCGACGACAGATTATGTCGCGCACATGAAATCGCATTAATATTCGACCGTTCGGTTCTTGGCAATAACAACCGAACGATAAACTTGCATTAAACTCTCGAATTCTTGTTACCGACTTATCGAACCGAACGTTATTGGCCGTTTTGCCCTCCGTCTCCCTCTTTTCTGCCAACGACTAAATTTTCCATCTCATCCGGGGGACGCCTCTGTATAATCCGCAGACAATCAAGATTGGTCGGTGGAACGGGGTGGGTAACGCGATTGATTCAATTTCCAACGTAAAGGGAGCGGTTACGGAGGGAAAATTGAAGCAGCACGTTGATCAGGCTCAAAACGGCCGTGGAACATACTTTATCTTATCGAGGAGACATTGGCAAGAAACGCGAGGCCTCCTAATCGCTCCGCGTCGCAGCTGTGCGCTCTCTCTGTTCCCTTTCCTCTTTCTATCATCGCTCGATGTCGTTCCTCTTCCAAGTTCCTACGCACTGGTGTGTGCACGCGTGCACATACGCGTGCATAGACCCCGGTGACGTACCCATCGGTATCTGGCTCGTTTTATTAATGTCAATAAGGCAATTACTGTCGATGAATGGTGTGAGTGAGTGTCTCGTTCGTACCACTGTCGGGCCGAGTTACCTGCCTGCGGTATCGATGGCTACGAACCGATGTTTTTAACGCGCACCGATCGAACAAGTTTGTTCGACGTACGATTCTTTCGATTTTTTCATCGAATTCGACAAAAAAAAATTCGAAACGGTCGGAGGAACGATTCAATCTAGCCTTTTTGATTCGTTCAAACAGTTGCTTAATATTTCGGCGATGGATAATACCGGTATGGAGGGCAAACAACGTATCGATGATGGAACGAACCAACGCGTTGAATAAAAACGCGAGGACAGATAGCGTAGATGTAACCCGTGATTCGAAAACACGATACTTGTATCGTGCTCTCAGTTGACAACCAATTTCGAAATTCTACAATTCTACGAATTCTAAAGTTTTAAAGTTCCACGATTCAGCGATTCGAACGTTTCTTTATAAAACGTCGCGATGATTGGTATCGAGCGCGGCACGAATGGCTTATTAAAAATTATCCACGTCGATAGCCCTCTAAAACTGACTTTTTATTCGCTTATTTCTTGAACGTTTGCGCGTTACTTGACGCACTCACTGAACGAAATATACAGGGGGTGAGGAGAATAATATAGGAAAGAGGGGCTTCTCCAGTCTCCGCTAAGCAATATCCATCCACCCCACATGCCTGCCTGCCTGCCTGCCTGTCTGCCTATTCGTATTATCGGTGTGTACAGGCGGGCTCTCAGCAATTTATCCATTACGGTCTCAGTCGCGCACGCACGATTATTGCATTTTTTGAAATTATTGCTTGCCCAGCATCGACGTTGCACGCTACCATCTTGATTGACAGCCTGTGTGTGCTTTTATTGAATACGCGAGCTCGTGGAATGCATCGTATACGCGTGCCGCATCGATTTATCGTTACGCCTTTTCTTCCCGCGAAGGCGTAACCGTTTATCGAGTCGTTTTATCGATATCCAAAGATGCTCGTTATGGTGTAAAAAGTTGCTTATAGGACGATGATAGGGCGAGGGTCTATACAGCGCGAAAACTTGCTTCTCCGAGGAAATCACCGCGCGGCATAAAATATGGAACGTATTCTATTCCAGCATATTTATAACACTTATTCGAGAGAATCTAGAGGCAATAAGGTTCTCTTAAAGCGAATCCTGGCGATTCGTAGTTGAGCCGCGACAGACGAAACATCGATCTTTCCGACGCAATCACGAAGGTCGGTAATTACATTTATAAAGGACGTTAGCGTGCGAGACGTCGCTTCGTTTCCTCCTGAGACACTGGATATTTTTTCCCAACCGACGTGTCTATCAATTTCTTATATACTAGACGCGTACACGCTTAGATTCAATTATCCGAAGTCTGTGTCGGCGTCTGGCTCTTGTCCGCGGAGACTTTACGGGAACGGAAAGGCGGACAGAAAAGAGAGCTGTAATACATCGTGTCCGAGGTAACTGGAAGGATGTACGAGTTCGTTTGGGGCAGCAAAGTCCGCAGAGGCACCGGTAAAGGTTGGAACGGTAAAAAATTCAGAGGGTGAATAAATCAAGGAGCGTCGCAGCAGCAGTGGCAGTAGCAGTAGAATGAGAAACAGCTCTCTAAGCGTGCGAGTTGGTACGTAAGTGCGGCCGATGTGCCGCGATCCCGACGATCCTCTTCTTTTGTACATACTTTATGGCGAATAATGCGTGAAAAGGGACGGGCCGGCCTCACGCGTCTCGTTTCACCCTGGACATTCCCACGTATACGTTCCAGCGTAATCCTCTGATCCGTTCTTAGGTGCGCGATGATTTAGGGCACCCCTTGCACTCGCTTCTCACTGTCTCCTATTACAGAAATACGATTAGCCACGGTGGCATATGTATATCAGAGCTCGAGGTATTGTCGAGTTCCGGTCTTCAACGTGTCCCGTATCTCGTTATTCTTCGCTCGAACGAAGTTGATCTTGGGTGCTGAGAGATTCGTAGAAAAGGGGTTATTATTATTATTATTAATCGTACCGCGTCCTTTCTATATCGGAGCACAATTTTGGGATTCGAAGCGTCTCGAATGATGGCGGGGTTACCGTTAGTCCGGTTCCAAGTCCGGTCGGAGTAAAAAGGTTTGTAATTACACGACGCTACGAAGCAATGCTCGATACCTTTTACGCTGCTATCTATTTTTGCGAGAAAAAGGATTAAGAGGCCGGACAAGAAGGATCGAGAAGTTGAGTAGGCGCGAGAGGGATGCTGTCGGTGGTGGGATGGAAGCAATAGGAGAGATGGAAAAGAAGGAAAGAGAGAAAGACGCGAGAGAAAGAAACGTATCTATGCGGTAGGTATAGATCGCACCGTATCGTTGAGTAAGTTGGAAACGGAGGGTAGGACGTTCGGGGGGATGGTGGCTCATCTTGTAATGGACTCAGAAGACAGGCGAGTCGGCTAATGGACCCCTGCTCTTCCAGAAAAGCTCTTAGTATTTGTGCCACACGAGCATCGATGCCATCGGGCCGCGTTCTTCCAAAATCTGTAACGCGTATCATCGTTTCAGCCCTTTACGATTTCGCACGAGAGAAACGATCCGATTTGCAACGAAACGATCACGTTTTCAAACTCGAACTCTGTTTTCCCTAGTCCTCTTGACGCTTATTTTCTAATAGGCGCAAAACTGACCGGTTGTTTTCCGAGTTTACGCTCGGAAAAATATTTTACGGTGGACCGAGGAAGGCTAAATATCTATGTGTTTGGATAACGGGCAACAACGGGGCGCGCGCGTAGGAAATCGCGTTGGACGGCCACCGGGCCATGTTCCGACGTGAGCGTTCGTTGCACAAATATTTTTCCGCCGAGATACAAAACGGTAGGCGTTTTTAAGAGCGTACACATGTTTTCGAGGGTACGGCATAGCATTATCGACCCTTGTCAGCGTTCTAACGGCGCTGTGAAACGTTCGAGCCAGAAAACGTACGCGGAACTCTTGGTCGAAGCACCAGAACAAGACGTTGGGGAGTAATTAACGAATAATTGAAAGTAACTACCCGAATGAATGCATATTTGATTCGCGCGCATGGGTTCGCGTGTCACGGGGATGGAATCGTTTAGATAGAGTCTCTATACGAATAGAGGTTGCCACGCGGACGAGCGGAATAAGGAAGATCCTTGGAAGGAAGAAGTAGCAGGAGCGTCATCCAGAGGTAGTCCGACCACTCTCATCTACCACCACCGAGTCGCACCATCTTTCTTCTTATCCTTCGCCGGTCGTCCTATCCTGGTCTACTCTTGAGAGTAATGTCTACCTCCGTTGATGGGCAACGCCACTTGAGCGGTACTAACACACGCGTCCGGACACACTCCGCATAGCTATTCGGCCGATGTCCGATACATCAGGTCCATGCATAATAAATCCACGGAAGCAGAACACGCGCTACCTTCGGTTCGTAGGTATTGGTCGGGCGAATGTTCAGCAAAACAGAGACAGGAGGATGCATTCCGAGTCGAGTGGGAACTTTGATAGCGGAGCTTGGGACATCTCTTGGAGCGCGTGTTTTGTCCCTTTCCTCAACGAGACAGCCTTCTTCCGGATATCGATATCCAGAAGACGTTCGTATTACTGGGAAAACTTGGTTATCAATTTTTTTCAAATTCACTTCCCGTGTCCGACAGAAAAGTTGCACGTGAAACCGGTTCGATCGAACGGTCGATACTTTCGAAATACTTGCGCAAGCAGCGCTCCGATCAGTCAAGATCGAGACGCGTTGAATTTTCCGCGAGGAACTTTGAATTTCCTGCCGTTTAAAAGCGAATACGTAACTATCGTTACGGTCTCGTTAACGGAAACGGACGTTGAATTGTGTTTCTTGTTTCGACGCAACATTCCGGCAATTACGGAGAAGCGAAGGGTATATCGCGTGACTGCGGGAAATTTAGGTTTTATCGAAGAAAAGCTCGATCGAATTTAGAAGTTGAAACCGGTGCGGGCTCTCTTAATTAACGAACGCTAAATAAATCTGTTCGGGACGAAACTCGAATGGGTCGGGCAAACGGGGTGCGGGTGGTGGCCGTAGAATTTATTTCGGCATCGACACGGAACGTTTCTTCGAGAGACAAGAGAGCGAGCTAGCCGAGTGCCGTTTAGTTTAATACACGTAACGCTACTCTCCGACTGCTTTTTCACCCAAATACTCTACTTCCAACCTGTTCGAAGTAGTATAAGTCGTGGACAAAGTAGACAGCGTACAGAAAACCTCCATTAAAGTCCCTCGAAGTGATTAGTACCCTCCCCATCTTTCCCACCTTTTCTGTTTTCTCTATCCCTATCATCCTCCTTTTCCCATTCTCCCGTTCGTTATTCCTACGTTTTCTACGCGTTCCCCTCTTCTTGTCTATTTCTCTAAAATCTACGGTCCAGAACTTTCATTTATTCGACCCTTTTACTAGCTTCGATTTTGGTTTATCGTTCACGAGCGCGCCACGCTTGCAGAGGTTCCGTAATGGCCGTGGGAAAACGAATTCCGATCGTTTGGAAACGATCCACGATATTCCCTCGGTGTACACATTTTGTTCGCCTTTTAAAACCAGTCTCGTTGCCACGCTTTTTCTGCGCGCCTTCCGATACAAGGTCTTTTTCAAGCGGGAAAAGCGACACGGGACTTGCAACGACGAGGTTAGCCAAGCGAGTTGTTAGAACTCCAGCGAGCTAAAACTTCCAGCAATCCGACTTACCGCACATCCCACGAAATTAAATTCAACATAGATGGTTTCGTTTCTGATTGCAGATGAAACCTGGCAATCGCGCCAATTTCATCTCATTGTCACGAACAATAAGGGGAAAGGGAAGCGTGGCTGTATGTCTGCACGCGTAGTAGGAACGATGGTGACGCTCGTGAGGAGGAGAGGGTCACTCAAAACCATAAAAAAAAGGGCGAATGCGTACCGTAAACCAACGCGCCAAAATCTCGATTCGAATAATAGAGCGGAGCATCTACCGCGAACTTAAAACTTGGCGGACGTTAAATCGAACCGCGTGCGGATCGGGAACGTTAGGGAAAGGGTTAAGTGGGTGGGCGGTAGAGTTGGGAAGGAGAACAGGGGTGAATCGAGATCGAACTGGGAAAAGTATAACGGCGAATCGAATAAGTTCAAGGGAATGTCATTTAACTGGGGTAATCCACTCTTTCTCGTGATTTAATCAGTGGTCGGTCATAAATCAGTCGGTAATTAAAAGAGACTATCGTCGATGGCGGCAGTAAACATGGCTCAATCCATTTGGCAGGGTAGCTCATAGGTGTGGATAGTATGGGAGTGGAAAAAAGGTCGTAGCCTTTCTAATTTAATCTGGCGAATGATTCCGTGATTCTCGAAGCCAGCGGCAACCCTTTCATTACTTACGTCCCCACCCTACCCACGGGGCACCCTCGCGCATCACGGCAGCTCCCGAGCCTCTGTTCCTCCTTTGCCCCGCAACCAACCCCCAAGAACCGGCGCAGAACACTAAATCAGCGACCAGTGTAATTTTTGTAATGGGAGGTGTGGCCTCGTAGGGGTGGTAGACGCGTCTCCCGCCGGGAGAACCGGACATATAGTAGGGATGCCAACCCTGCGTTCGTTTCGCGTCGAGGAATGGTAGGGTTCGTAGGGGCAATTTTAGGGGTGGAATTCTACGATGCGAGCACGCTGCGTCGGTGGTTAATCCTCCGTCGCAATGTCTCGACTTGTGTTACGATCCACCACGGTGTCTTCTCTCTTACTCCCTTTCTGTCCCTCTTTCAACCCCTCCTCTCTTCCTTTTCCACCGTTCTCCCTTTCATTGGTCTCTCTTTCCCATCAATTCTATCGCTCGCAAAGGTGTGCGAGTACACGTACAGGCGCACACTTTCCCCGTTGTACAAAGCGATTCGTCCGTTGGTTTATCCTCGAAAGAACGGTAATTAGAGACACTTCTGTTCCTCCGACCGATGCCCGCGTGGTTATTAAACCGTGCATCGAGGAACCGTTTCCATCGTACCTTCTCCTTTCCCATTCTAACGAGCTGTATCGGCTGGCTTCGTTATTCCTTCCTTTAATTAACTTACATCGAATATACAAGTCAAATGCCGAACCATCGATCCACCTCTTAAAAAAACTTCTAGTCGGTCATGATCTCCTTATTTCTTTCCTATCGAATCCGTACTCGATTCGTGGGAACATGTTCCGGAACGATACGATCGGCCCTTTGATCATCGTCTTAATTCGCTCGGAGCGCTCGGGGTCCCGCTTCTCGTGGCCGAGAATTTCGCTGGAGTAGCAGTCGAACTGTTCGGCAGCGTGAATAGTTCCATGATAGACGGCCTTGTAGCGGGGGAACGAGTGCGGGTTGCGTTTGATGGCGGGTGCAAATACGGGTTTCGGTTCGCGCGAGTTCCTCGGGTTTGGATACGGGTGCGATGACGATCGAGTGCGGTTCCAACGAGAGTGGGGAGACCGCCACAGGTGGGGAAAATCGGAGTACCGATGGAGGGATGGAAATCCGCCGTATAGTGGGGGTGTAGGTTCTAGAGTAGGGTGATTCGAGGGGTGAGTAACGCGAGAAGTGGGGATTTATCACTTTCGGTGGCGTGCCGCGGTCGCACGCGGTACTCGGCAGTTTACAACCGACCGCCGATCAGGCGGTTTCGTGATTGCTATCGTTCCCTATTTCCTGGCTCGTTTACGACGTTTAAAGAACGCGAAATGTCTTGTTTCTCGACAGAGTAAACGCGACTGCGATTAAGGCCGAGCAAAGCTTCGACGATCCGTACGTTCCAACGAATTTTCTTCGCTCGAACGAATGTTTCACATTTTTTATGGAAAGTCCGATGATAAATAGTGAACATTGTTCTGTGCAGCTGGTGTAGTGTCACGTGACCGAGAGAATCTGGAGAACCGTGCACGGCAGAAGGTGTTCGGAGAAACTGGCTCGGGCTTCAAATCTTGTTAGGTAAGTTTTGAAACATTTTTAAGTTAATTCTTTCTGCTCGTATAACCACGGTTCGCGCGTGATATTCGAAGAGTATGCGTTTCATAACTTTCATCCACTTTTTAAACGTTATCGTTAATTGTACCAACGAAAATGAAACACGGAAGAAAGATTCGTAACGTGTCGAGTAATTCAAATTTCACGAGATCGAGTAGGACGGTTGAAGCGTGATCACGCGTTCAATTAAACAGAGGCTTCCGGTGAAAACCGCTTTTGCCTCTTTCCGTAACGTCGCGATTAACATGCGCGCGCGCTCATTCCCGCTCAATCCGCGTTGTTCGAAAGTTATTATAAAATTCCACATAATCCGCTTTGCATATGAAAACCGGGCGATGAAAAAGTAGCCCAGAGACAAATGGAAGGTGAAAATTACGCACTGGCTCCGACTGCTTCGCGTTGCGTTCGTCAACTACCTACTTACCATTGTCGTTAGTTTTTTTTTCCTTTTTTTTCTCTTTTTTTTCTCTCTGTCTCTTTTTTTTTCCTTTTTTTTCTCTTTTTTTTCTCTCTGTCTCTTTTTTTTTCCTTTTTTTTCTCTTTTTTTTCTCTCTGTCTCTTTTTTTTTCCTTTTTTTTCTCTTTTTTTTCTCTCTGTCTCTTTTTTTTTCCTTTTTTTTCTCTTTTTTTTCTCTCTGTCTCTTTTTTTTTCCTTTTTTTTCTCTTTTTTTTCTCTCTGTCTCTTTTTTTTTCCTTTTTTTTCTCTTTTTTTTCTCTCTGTCTCTTTTTTTTTCCTTTTTTTTCTCTTTTTTTTCTCTTTTTCTCTTTGTTTTTCGTTTCGATTCACGCGTTTCGTCGCCACGTTTAGTCATCGATACCAGCTACGTTCCGCTCGTATTCGTCTCCGGTACCGTCGAAGGCAGCGCGTTTGTATGGTTGCCGTTAACGATACCGATTCCTTAGAAGCGAACTTAATCTGCATCCCGTCCAATGCTGGCACATTGCTGCGCTAAGTTTGCAGCACGAGGTGGCGCTTGATTACCATGGCTTGCGGCACTTGGAATTTTTCAATCAACGACCGGAATTACCGTGCGAAACGAGACGTTACTACGCGTTCGTAATACAATGCCGCTGTTATTACGAGCGGGACACCGGTTGTTCGGTTTAATTGACTTTGATACGCCGCGTAGCCGATGTTTGTTCCCGTTGTACGAACGGTGAACAAAAAATTTCATTCATAAAGATACCATTCATGATTCACGCTATGCCGTAGGTAATCGATCGTAGAGTAAAAAGCTAATAGTGTACGTTTTTTTTTCCGGTGTGCAAAATTGACTCAATGTTCTTTTTTTTTTCCCGTTTTGTTCATATTGCACACTTTCGTTCAACCTTCACAATTTACTATACGATTTAAACGCGAATTATCGCGAAATCCATCATCCGTCTATTTCCACGATACTTCTCGTTTCTCTTTCTCTCTCAAGACGTCCGTCCGTGATCTACCACGACCGGATATCGAAGGGGCTGTCCGTTGGTCGTCCCGGCCGAGCAGAGAGACGCGAGGGTATCCGGTCGTTTGAATTTCAATAATTGGCGCCAGTTTTAGTAGCAGCGGTCTCGTTAGTCGTCCTCCCGAACGGAGTGACTTAATTATTTCGTTTGAAGTCCGCTGAGAGACGAAAGAGGAAGGGGATGGCGGAGATGGAGGAGGCTTTTGGACGATGCACACGCAGACGATCATTTGTGTGCGCGAAGGCATGCTTCCCTCTGCGCACCGCTCACAAATAAATTGAGAAAACTGGAGCGGGGGAGACGGTTGAGCGAGGCAAACGTTTATTTTACACCGACAAATTGGTGCGGCTAATTAGCTCTGGCTAAAAGCAGAAGTACGACCGTGACGCTGCGCCTCGTGTCTCGCCACACCGATGTTGTCGCTGCTGCTGCTGCTGCTGCTG
>SMSQ01001482.1:217924-228559 GCA_019453375.1 Ctenoplectra terminalis
TTGATAGTCTTAGATATTAATTTTTCTTTTCTTTCTCTCTCTCTATTTATCTAATATTGCTTCGTTGATTCGTCGAAAAACACGGGCGGAAGATATTTAACGCGCGACAACGGACGACCGGTCCAATTAGCTTGGATCGTTATTGCGTGTTGTCAGCCACTTAGCAGACGCTTATTATCACGATGTATGTACGTGTATATTATGCCCTGCCTGTCCGTGGGTGCATTGTTACAAAGGTACAATGGTAGAGAGACACGATTCACGATGTCGCAGATTTAACGAGTCGCCGTTCTTGTTCCCTGTTGCAGACGGCGCTCTAGCCGAAATCACGATGACGATGGACGTGAGCAAGACGGAGCCGAGTAAAAATGGCGCCACGCAACAGGAATGTGCTGGATGTGGGAAAACGATCACGGAAAGGTGAGATGTCGATACGTTATTTTTAGTTTCTTAAAAAAGGAAAGAAAAGAAGACAAAAATGAAAGGGAAATATAGAATCTATGGATCGTAACGAGTATAAAATTAAACGAAGTAGCCGGATAAACGATAAGTTTCTTTCGAATAATCGCGCTGAAAGATCAGTCGCGTGGACGGTAGATTACAGGTCGGTAAGAAGGAAAACTATGGTCGGNTGTAGGAGCAGCGTGGATGTATCAACGTTCACCGTTGTAGCTTAGAGACGCGGCACGATTCGCGGCAATTGTCTGTTGCTTGGTGTTTGTTCCTCTTATACGTCGCTCGAATTGAATCTGGAGCACTCTGTGTTCGTGCTTGCGCATCGAACCATGATAATGCTGTAATTAACGCTCAATTCCTTTAGCTCTTGCCGTATTACTTTTTCGCTATTTTTTTTTTTTTTTTTTGTTTTTTGCTTTTTCTTTTCTCCTTTTCTCTTCATCTTTTACGATATATTGTACACGGTTGATTGTTGACTTTGAAAAGCAGTTGAACATCTTCACGGACCATTTCCGATCGTTTCGTGACAACATGATACGCTTGCACGAGATATCTGTCGGCGATGTCGATGAAATTATAGGGGACCGTCGGTTGCGATATAATTTAATAATGCCGGCCACGCGTAATGTCTTTCGACACGCGTCAGCGATAATTCCGAGGCGAATGTCCAATAAAAAGCCACTTTGCCCGATCGAAATATCAAATGTAATCCTCTTAAGTCGGGTGCACCGGTCGAACGTGTATCTCCGGGACTGACCATCGCGCGCTATCCTTTTCTCGTCTTCTCCCTTTTTCCGACTTTCTCTCAGTTACTCTTTTCTTTCGATCCCTCTCTTACTTGTTTCTCAGGGAACGGTTTCATTTCTCCATCCTCGTCGCGTCCCACGCGATCCACCCGCGAGCTTCTAACTTAACTTCTAACCCCCTCACCCTTTTCCTTCGCTTCCCATCCCTTTCCAAAGGCGTTGCTTTTACGGCGATTGAAGCTTCCCGTGGGTCCTTGGGCATTCCGCCAGGTGGCAGTGCCGCGTCCTTCTGGGCGTCGGCCCCCGATATTCCATTTACAAGATTTTTCAGGAAACCACGACGGTTCTAATATCTCTTCATAGCCGAGTGACTGCACTCGAGCCATTTCGTAAGAATTTTCTTCGAGATTGGCCACCGGAAAGTCTCGCCCCTCGGGCCGGATTCATTTTTCGCGTGCCGCGTTCCGTGTTCCGTTCGCCGCGAGTAGGCGGGCCGGAAAAGCACGCGAACGCGAGTGTAATTAACTTTAACTTAAACTTTAACTCGTTTCGTTCACCGGCCCCCGAAATGTAATTGGGAGATTGCGCGAATTTTGGGAACGTTTCGATCGATCCTACGAGAGATCGTTGAGCCAAGAACGAGTCACGGCTTTCGGTTACGATTCGCGCGCTCGTTGGATCAAACGTAGCAGCTGGGAGGACGCGAAGCGCGATGGATCCGCGCGAACGAAACGGATCGAATCGGAATAGAAGGAAGAACGGACAGCCCAAACCGACTACGCGCAATATCGTTGCCCCCCTGATCATTAAAGAACCATTTACAGTTGCACCGATGCCGACCGACGTTGAATAATTAACCGGCCACCGACTAAAATCGATTCATTAATTAATAAAGCGGCAACGCTCGCTTCTACTAATAACATCGGGCCACAATTGAATAGAGATCGCGTTCATTAACTGTTCGTGTACTATTAGCAGCGGTTGCGGCACATTACCAACGAATCGAATCAATCGACCCGAACGATCGAGTTTATCAGACTGATAAACAATTTTTGTGTCCATTCTGGCCCAGGGGCGACGCAGATCGTACGCGATTGACGTCGCGACTCGTTATAAACTTCCTACTTGTGTGTCTTTCTCGATTCCGTACCGATTCCCAGGATAACGGACAAATTTCCGCACCGTAAACCTCGGACAATAACGGCTCGTTTCGTGTCACCAGGTTAAAAAGACTTTGTTCCCTTTGTTAAACGCTTCTTCCATCTCCTCGACACGACTGTTCGCTATCGGCGCCACGAGACTCTACCGTCTCTCTTCGTGCCGCGAATTTTCTTTCTCCGCTTCCTGGACGTCCCGAACACAAACGAACGAGGAAGAAAGTTCCTTCCTTGCTCGACTCTTTGGTACTCTATCTATCTCTCTGTTTGTCCGTCGTTATTTCTTTCTCTTTCTCCCTGGTGGTCGTTGGTCGGGCGTGCCGGCTATTGGCCAGGATATCTTTCGATTATCAAGACCATCCGTAGCTACCGCCTTAGCCGAACGGGCGCCGTTGTCTTCTCGGCTCTTTCAATTAATGTTTTGATTGATTTCGGACCCTTGCCCGGAGGCCGACCCTCCCCTTCCGGCTCGTTCCTTCGCTCGCCTTCCATCCTCTCGAGCGCGCGATTTTTGCCTTCCCGTTCCTTCCTAGACTCGCGTGATCGATCTTCATATTTACCTTTTACGCTTCTATTGTCTCGTTTATACAGTTCTGCATTATTTACGAAACGGGACATCGTTCAGGGATACAGTCGGATCGCGTTGGTTCGAGGACCTACTAAGGATTTCCTTCGCAATACGAGTTTCATATCGTAAGAAGAATTTTCTATTTAAATTCCATCGATTTCGATAATCACCTCGATTTATTCGAGAAAAAAAAAATTGTCTTCGAAACTCTACCGAACGTCAGCCACGCGTCGTAAAATAAAANTCGTTTATACAGTTCTGCATTATTTACGAAACGGGACATCGTTCAGGGATACAGTCGGATCGCGTTGGTTCGAGGACCTACTAAGGATTTCCTTCGCAATACGAGTTTCATATCGTAAGAAGAATTTTCTATTTAAATTCCATCGATTTCGATAATCACCTCGATTTATTCGAGAAAAAAAAAATTGTCTTCGAAACTCTACCGAACGTCAGCCACGCGTCGTAAAATAAAAAAAAAAAGAAAAAGAAAAAAACGTGCGATTTACAGTCGTTCGAGAGGAACTAGTCGGATAACCGATAGCCGCAGCTTTCTCCCCGGATTAACCGAGACTTCCGTTTCCGATGCTCGTGTACGTGCCGCATCCACGCGGAGAATGGACCCCCCGGTGCGGGTGTTTGGCAACGTACACGAGCAGGAGGCGGCGACGCTGCAGACGCCGGCGTCGTCGACGCCACGGAGCACCAGAACCAGAACCGACGATCCTGCCTCGGTTCGGTAGAGGGTCCCTTGAATCGGTGTTATACCGGTGGCTGTTTTATTGCGAGATTTGCGGCGTGGCCTCTCCGTGTAACAAGACTTACTGAGATCTTAATAGAATCTGAGACCACCCCCTCTCAGCGAGTCCCGTAGCACGGAATAACGCCGTCTTCGACTACAGCCCCGTAGCCTTCGTTTTCTAACTCCCTCTTTCTCTCTCTTTCCCTCTTTTTCTCCCTTTTTCTTTCTTTCCTCTGCTTTTCCTTCTCCTTCTCTCTTTCCCCGATGTTTCCTTTTTCCGTCAAAAAGCTTCGTTTCCTCTGTCTCTCCTTCGTTTCCCCGGCCTTTCTATGACCGAAGAAGGATGGAAGGGGAAGGGAGTTGACCCCGGCGCTGCATCCCTCTATCAGGAAAAGGGGTGCTTATTCTAAGCGTATATAAGAGGGGCAGGAGAATTCCCGGGGTGGGCTGAAGGGTGATTTATGAATATTGCCTACCAAGAAAAGTGTATCGCGCTGCGGCGTCGATTTTTCCTCGACTCGAAGGACTTTGAAACGCGTACGCGAACTTTCTTCCATAACATTCTTGTCGTCCCGATTAGCGGGAACTGGCGAAATGGAAAAGGGGTCGAAGATCGGGTTCGACTTAACCGACTCTGTCGCTCCAATGATTTCGATCGTTCCATTATCGCGTAACTTTTGACGATCGTCTAATTGAATCTCAACACCACGATCCTTCTGTAAATGATCGATAAATTACTAAATTTTAAGATAGTTGGGAATTTTAAACGAATTATCGGTAGCTGTTTAACGAAGAGATAAAGATCATCCCTATTGACGCGACGATATTGGTTCGACGATCGCAGAGATTGCGCAGACACGATCGCTGTAAACCGTGGCGAATCGTGGCGCTATTCTTCACCGTACGACGTAATTAATTTCGCGTTTTATCGTGGCATCGACTATTAATTACAAAGTGTTAGCGAGCGCGCACGACCGTGCCAAATGAATGGTCCTTCGGCTGACAATAGAGAAACCTTATTAATAAATATGCACTGTCGCAAATGCGCGTATCTTGGCCGCGTGGCACGATAATGGCGACCACGAAATTCGAAACACGCTTCACTGTGTCATCAAGTAGATCTCTTCCCCGCGTGGACGGAATATTTAGACCGGATGCTTTTGGAGCGCAAATATTTTGATCGAGTTCGAACGGTAAATATTGCGCGGATAGTCAATTCGAAGGATTGAATAAATCCATGTTCAACGATAATAAACAATTCAACCAAACATCGCGATTGACTGAACGTACGGGAAACGATATCTTCGAATCTTTAATTTCTTCTCTTTTTTGTAACCATGGGAATTGTACGTAAGAAATTCTTCTCGAAAAGAAACGCGGAACGGGGAACGGGTGAAAGATAAACGGTAGTCGTCATCGACGATCGATTGGAAGAAGCAATTTTATATTTTATTCCCCTATTTAAATTTATCATTTCGGATCAGGTTGGAACAAAAATAAGTTTAAATTGAATTCCATTCTCCCCTATTCGCGGCTATATCTACGTGCATCCACCTACCATCCATCCCCGTATTCTTCGTACCATCGAACAATTCTATTTCGCTTTTTCAGCAGCCACAAGCCTGTCTCCTTTCGATACGTCGTCATCGCCGTCGTCGTCGAGGGTAGTAGCAGTGTTGCGCGAGCCTCGTTTCTGGAAGGACGAACCTAATGGGTGTCGCGTCAAACGGGAAACGTTTCGTATAGGCGCGTCGTGTACTTTTTCAGGGAGTAGACTGGAAAAGTGGGAAATAGGGTCGTTGGAAGAAGCAGGGGCAAAGGTTGTTCGAAAGGAATTGAAAACGGATGCTGGGAAAACTATTATCTTCGCCTTATCGTTTTTTAATACCATCTTTTTCTCTTTCCGCTCGTTGCTGGACCTCGTTTCGTTTCTTTAATTCAATAGAAGCTAGATAAACAGAGAAACGTTCGACCGAAACGCGGCGTGGGGTTAAAATTCCGCGATTATTCGCGACGATAATCGTTAGCGTAGTTACCAGCTAATTATCGCGAAGCTCCGAAAATATCTGGCCGAGCAGATACGACACAGCAGAGAAAACAGAGCAAGAGAGACGAGGCGAGCCGTGAGCTAGGGAAAGACAGAGAGAGGCGAGAAGAATATTTTATAACGAGCTCTCGCTAGAAAGACAGCACCGCCGGTATGGTTGCCTGCGCGTATAACGGCAGGATCGGGAGTAGATCTGTCTCCCCAGGAAGCTTGTTAGGCGTCGGCGAGCTCCGCTATCTTCTAATTGGCGATATAATGATTCTGAAGGATGGAATAGCATGGTCCTGAAGGGGCCGAGGAGCACCCTACTCCGTACCTTCCCTTGTTAGGGGTGAAATTAAAATTTGGCTCTACCTACCTTCTGCCTCCCCTTTCTCTCTTTCTCTTTCTAACCGTACATCTTCCTTTTTTCTCTGTCACTGTTCCATTGGTTCGTTCTCTCTCTCTCTCTCTCTCTCTCTCTCTCTCTTTTCCACTTCATTCGCTTCTTACAATTTCGTCCTCTACTTTCCTTCTCCGTATCTCTCTTTTATCTTCGTCCCTTGGCTGTCTCTTCTATCCCTCGGTGGATTCGTTATGCGACCGCTGTGAAATTTATATGTCCTCTCGTATAGTCGGAAATTCGTCGGCGAACACGAGGCAGGACCGTCGTCGTCGCGTTGTTCGAATCTCGAGGACTTTTCTTAGGAAGTTTGACTCGTCGAGCACTGCGCGATTGCGTTTGTTATCCCGATTCTCTCCCTCTCTCTTTG
This sequence comes from Ctenoplectra terminalis, assembly GCA_019453375.1. Lineage (NCBI taxonomy): Eukaryota > Metazoa > Arthropoda > Insecta > Hymenoptera > Apidae > Ctenoplectra > Ctenoplectra terminalis. The sequence goes on from SMSQ01001482.1 coordinate 224,393, forward strand.
TCCCTCGTTCCCTTTCCGCTTCCTACGCTCGCATTATTTCCAACCCTCTCGTTCAGGGCCCCAGCCACGGGAACGTCGTTAAAAGATCAAGAACCGATTCGTGGCGGTTGGGTCGCGCCGCAAACGATCTTGTCTTCTCGCGAATTTACCGGAGCGATCGACGAAATTTTGAGGCGGCGCCATAATTGCGACGATTAAACGGGTCCTTTTGGTGCGCCGGTTAATTGGACGAGTTGGTTCCAAGGTATCGCATCGAGCGGCGATTTCGTTTTATATCCATCGAAAACTATGACTCGTGAAATCAATGCCGAGCTCCGTATCAAGCGGCAATGCTTAATTAAACGTTAATCTCGCGCACGGTGCCGAACGAAAGTAGCGGTGTTGGGAAGGGGCGATAGCAGGGGTGAAATTAAGGCTTGCCGGTTGATTCGAATTCTCCTTGAGAAATTTCCTTTCCTCAAGGACGCCCTTCGTGAGCTCTCTAGTAGTTACTAAACTGGTCGTCTCAATTAGCGAAACTTGCAGCTACGTTACCGACTTCCAATTAGTCATAGGTTGCAAACTGTATCGCGCTTACTGGAGCGAGACTAATAACTTCTAGACCATGAAATATATGCACAGATACACGATGCAAATTAGTGGTATACGGCCGAGCGGGCGTTTATGAAATGCTTAACCTAAGAAAAATTTTGGCCTTCCCACCAGCGAAATAAGTCTCTTAATTAAACGTATTTCTCACCTAGATCTCCCCCTCTGCCGCCCCTTTTTTCTTCTTCTTCATCGTCATCGTCATCTTCTTCCTCGTTTTCTTCCACGTTCTCTTCTGCTTTCCAGGGATTCGAGTAACGCCCTGCACTGATTTTTCTCGCGTGAAAGTTGAAAGTTCCAAGTAACGAGACAAAAGGAAACAACGAACGTGTGCGTCTCGGGATCCGGCACGTTTGCGTGTCGAAACGAACCTGTGTACACGGTACGTGTGCGCGCTCGACACACAGACGGATATACACACCAACGACCGTCGATCCTCGGTGAATTTACGAAGGCAGGCCCTTGTCGCGCGGCTGATAGTTACAGGCCTGGTCTCAATTAGTAGAACTTACGTCGCTAGGGTCCAATTAGACGTAGGCTAGAAGCTACACCCTGTTTGCTCAAGTTTGCCGTACCTGTGCACCACCGTCCGTCGGATGGGGTTGCTGCCCGTCCTGTAGCAACCGAGCCCGTTGAAGGTGTCTTTTTCCTACGCTAATGACTAATTAGCAGCCTCTCCACTTCACAGTATAATGACACGGGATACAGCCTTGAGCCGTCGGCTGGGATCATTATTAAACCCCGAAATTGCAGTCGTGCCTGCCGCCTCGTGTTATGCATCGCCTCGTGCCCTGTACTTTGCCCTATCCTGCGCTCTATTCCCAACCCTGTTCAACGTGTTTCCTGTACCTACTCTTGCCACAGCGTCGCGACGCACCACACCGCGTCGCGTCGTCTCCCTACCCGCTCGATCCACGGCTCGAAGGACACGCGGCAAGATGCGGAACGTGACTCGACGAGGACGAGGGTGCGTTTTGATTTTGCTTCCCTCTTGCACGCAACGTTTCCTCTTCAATGTTTTCTTTTTCCTTATCTTTTTCTTTTTTCTCTTTTTCTTTTTCTTTTTCTTTTTCTTTTTCTTTTTCTTTTTCTTTTTCTTTTTCTTATACACCTTCTCGCGTTGCTCTGGTTTCTTTCGGTGTTCTTCTCCCTTTTGTTTCACTTATCTTTTTTTTCTTCTTCGTTTAACAGTCTGCTTAGTCAAAGCTCCAATTCATCGTACAACGCTCCTATTCATATTTCATTGGCTCGTTTCGCGGAACCACGAAATATTGAGTTTCACCATCGTATAAGGGATACGTGTAAAATTACTCGCCTAATTGCTTGGACACTGAACGCAATTAAACAGGCTCCCGTGACTCGCTTGGGAATCTGAACAAGTACCAGGCGATTCTTAATTGCTTGTCAATATTGCACCGAGCGTACTTGTAACGTAAAACGAGAGACGAATGGTATGCGATCGGGTGATTTAAACTCGATCAGAGTTTCACCTTTAGATTTTAAACTAATTTCATTTTCTCACACTTCGGACCATCCAATATTCCACTCTCAACCCTCTGCGATATTATACGAAGGCTGTTCTCTTATGTATGGACAAATTCGTTTCGTCCTTCCGAATAATACCTTCCGCCCTCGCCACGCAACCCCCCCATACTACATCAAAACCGTTTCTTCCTTCTCCCTTTCGCTTCTATTACATTTATTTATTTCCTAAACGTCCGTTACCGCCGGCTACTTTATATTTGACATTTTTATTAAACCAGCCGGCAGCCCTGTGTCCGTAGCGACAGCGTGTCTCGGGACGTCGCTTGCGATCCGGGACGCGCACCAAGCTTCGCTCCGCACGCTCGGCCGCCGCGTTATCTCATATTGCTGTTAGGGCAGTTTCGCAATCTCGTAAGGGTGCCTCCTTATGTTGACCGAATAAAAAGTCGTATCCATCGCCGATTCGTCGATCGGATATCCCCGGCTTTCGACCCCATGGCTGATCCAGGGTAATCGCGCGGCTCGCTCGATTTCTTCGGCCACGAAAGACAGTCGGCGCGGAAACGATGGACCCCTGTATCGCATCCAGAACCACCGTACGTCCATATACGTTCCCTCCATAAATCAACTTTTCACTTTACGATTGCGTTACGTTGGGAGACGACGGTTCCCTCCGCCCGTGTAAGCCGTTTCTTTCGCGAGAACGATTTTATGCGGTCGTACGGCGGGGGTTGGAGACTCTCCGCGGAGAAAAAAGTTTTTTTTCTTCCCTCGGCCGTAACGCGAGGTCGCGCAAATCAGAATCGGCCAACGCCGTCGCGAGGATGGCGCGGTCAGCCGGTTGCCGATACACCGTTGCGCATTGTCGCGAAATAATGGGACGGTAAATTGACGGGATTAATTTAATTTTATCTAGCGCATCATCGGACCCGGGGTTCCGATAACGGCGTCGAATACCGCGCGACGGAATTGGATATTGCGTACAGACGACAAATAACTGTACCTACACTCGTGAAAAGTTCGATCGGCACGCGCTACCTGCTGACGCTTAGAGAATCCTTTGCATCGATCGTATCGCGTTTTGTTCCCCTTGCAATTCTATCGAATTATCAGAGACCGATCGCGTATGGATTTCTCGATTGAAAGAGTTCAACTTGTCGCGCGAAATTTCCTTCTTTCCTCTCCGAATTTCTTTCGTAGCTCTCTCGCTTCTCTCCTTCTCGCGACGCGAATTTCGCGTCCCTTCGTTCTAGACTCGCGACGATCGTGTCAATCGAACTACCAGAAGGTTTCTATCGGTTGGAACAGGGAGACAGACAGAGAGAGAGAGAGAGAGAGAGAGAGTGGAAAAAAATAAATCCGCAGAAAAAAAATGGAGCACACAGATCGTTTGACGAATCACGAAGCGTCTCTTGGATACCGGCATAGGTGGGGCACGCTAAGAGGGGGCCAAGGGGATACGCGATAGAGGAACGATGTTTTTTTCCTCCGCGGCGCCTCTTTAATTTGCCCTCCAATTAACGGACGGGGTCCTATTTGAAAAATACCTGCCACGAGGGCTGGCAATTATACTCCTTCCTTTTTTTTTACGCCACGAGCGCGTTATTAGCGCTATCCGTCGTTCCTCTTGCTCCTCCTCACCCCCTGTGTTCCTTCCCTCCACCCTCTCATCTCCCACACCCGTCCCATCCTCGTCCCTCCAACCTTCCTCTTCCTTCTCCCCTCTCGAGTCGAGTTGTTCCTCTACGTTCCCACCATCCGCCCCGTCCACGTCCCACCCTCACTTTTTGCGTGCGTGTGGCCGCGTTCGCGTATCCGTATCTGTGCTCGCTTGTATACGTTTTATGTACATTTCAAAGTGCACGAGTGCTGGTGGACCAAGGGGGAGGACACGCGGGCTCGTACACGGGAGAGAGGAGTGGTAGCATAATGGTGGAAAAGAGACGAACAGGGACAAACTGTTGAAAGAAGGAGTCGAGAGACAGCGAGGAAGAGAGAAGGGTTGCGATGGTAGGAAGGAAGAGGAGATGGGAGGGATGGAGTCGGGGCGGTGGCGAGTTAGAGGAGTGGCGTTTATAACTCGTGCCCGGGTCT
>SMSQ01001493.1:0-14277 GCA_019453375.1 Ctenoplectra terminalis
TTTTAATACGATATAGCTTGTTTTTCTAGCTCACTGAACACTGTAACCCGCGATTTAAACTCAGCGGGTGCACGAGCGATTTATTTACGGAGCGTTTATTGACCGGCTCTTTCGTTGAGACGCGAGTATGCATCCGCTTCGTGTTGAAGCGTCTGTTAACATACACCACGCTTATTCCCCTCTTTGCATTCCATTCGCTACATGTATAACATTACTCGAGTAAGATACGGTTAAACGACAGAAGTACTCGAACGTAAGCAATCGAATGTTTTCGAATCAACGCTGTATTTCAAACATTTTCCATGTTACCGTTCGGCAAAATCTTCCATGTTTTAAGTTTGAGAAGTAATAAATACTTCGTTTTTGTACTTTGTTCTATCAAATTTTGTTCGACGATATTGATAGAGAAATACAATGAGCTTTGTTTAAAAATTTTGTACGAGTAATTTCTGCATCGCAGGATTAATATATCGCGCCGAGATCTTCTAAAATAGTGGCTTCGAGTAATGGTACTTTGAGGTCAGGGTTAGTAGCTAAATTCTTTTTTTAAAAATCAGCGTTACGGAAAAGAGGAAGAAAAATTACGGGCACTAAAATTGACATCCTCTTATAGCTGCTCTAATTTATCTTGTTTGTGTCAAAGCAAATGATAAATTCGTTTGAATTTCGGTTACTTGTTTCGTGGGCGATCTAAATAGCTAAGATGTCAGTCCTTTATTACAGCGGAGAGATAAATCTTTGATTATTTATTTACCACTAAATGTCGTGTGTTTAGTATTGTCAACACTTTAACGATGCTTTTTCTAGCGAAGCGTATTCACTTGCCGTAAAATCGCTCGGTAACTATTATGCAGCGAATTTCGTTGCTCAAAAGAGGTAAAAATGTTGTATTAATATATTCACTATCCTTTAAACTCATCAAAACGACATAGAAATATCGGAATGAATCTTGAGTACTGGTAAATCAGTAACAACTAAAAATTAAATAAACCAAAATAGTACCGTTCATAATTATTCAAAGTAAAATAACGTCAGCTGTTAATTCTTCAGCTCCATTTTAATTCTATTTTAAATACTCTAATTTTTACACAGCTAATAAAATTACGCCTAAAAAACAGGCATTTCTTCACCAATAATAAATATCGCTATTTTATCTTTTTATTTGCCCATATATCGTATTCCACTAGTTTACCAAAAATATCCCAACAGATAATAATTTCTCGCAACTTTTCCAACATTGATCGTCAACAAATTTCCTTTCTTTCCCCCCCCCCTCATTAAAAATCGTTCGAATAATTATGAACCATACTCGTCAACTCTTCAACCATTCCAACCTGAACAGTAAGCGTGATCGGCGCACAACACTCTGTCTGGCCGTATCCTTCGACGACCAAGCAGCCAAGAGCGCATCTGGCGAAGGTGAGCACGTTTCCTGCCAACGGGGCAGAACCAACGACCATTAGCCTCACTCTTCCTCCCGTTGACTCCTTGATCTTCCCAAAGGCCAGCTTGTCCCATACGCTGTTGTTCCTGATGATCCCTTTCTTGATCTCCGCTTCCTTAGCCCGCATGCCCAGGCTGAACACCATCCTCTTCAGACACGAGCTCTGAAGTTCGGCTTGGACCTGCAAAACTCCGATTGGTGACTACGCCTGCTATATTTAACGCGGCTGATCGAGCGAACCAGCTCGGAGGCTGAGTTTTCGCGAGGAACGCTGGCAACCAGCGGATAAACGTTAGCTTGTCCGAATGATCGATTCATTGATCGTGATTTCGCGGAAAGAGCACTCAATTACGGAGGCAGCTGGAGATAATGGCTGCCAAAACGATCATCCTTGTACAGAGTTCGGTCTGACAGGTCTGTAATCTGAGAAACTGCTTCTTTGAAACGTTAGAGGTTGAGGATGGATCTTTCCGATGCTTATCGGGGTGATTAAGCTCGTTCGTGAGGGAAATTTGATTTCGAACGAGCCGTTACGGCTTGTTTCGAACCTATTTTCGGTGGATTTATTCGTGGAGATTGGCTGTGGTCGAGCGAATCATTTTTGCGATGAAAAGTTTGCTTATCGACGAGTTATGTGATCGTGGTACTTTCGAAGCGTGCTTTCGGATTTATTAGTTTGACTTGAAGTTTCTATCGTCAATTACTACTGTTATTTTCACACGTTTGTTCATTTTTAACATATTATTCGTGTTTAACGAAATTGTTGGTTATACTTTGAGTTTCTTTAAAAAAAATCTAGAAATTCTACGTTCTTCATAATTTTTGTTCTGTCACACAACGTCGTCGTTACTTCCACGCCGCGTGAAAAGTGAGCAATCGCGAACACGCAAGACAAGTGTATTAACGTCAACAATTTGATACGTGGATTTACTGTGTACACACAAAATTCGCGAATTCCATTCATTCGGGATTTCAGGGTTACGGCGGGAGATGGGATTGCTTCCACCTGTTTTGCTCTGCTATCCTTGTCATTCTCGATCTTCGTTCGCCAGTGCTGTCTCGCGGAATGTTGTGCAACACTGGCTTTAATAAACCTGACGTTTGTAGTCAGTGTCGTTGCACTGTTACGAAAACCTGTGAAATGCAAGAAATTTTGCAGGGAAATATTAATAGCGAAGTCTCCGATCGATTATTCTTGCTCCTAACTTGTTTAACCCTTAACCCTCTGCAACCTGAATCTTACTTACTTATCAAAAAAAAATGTTACAATTGTTTACAGTTTCTTATTTTGAAGTCTGGTATCAGTAGCGTGATTAGTAAATAAAATAAAATTTTTAAAACATAGACAAGATTGGTACAGATAGCGTTACAGAGGGTTAAAGAATGAAATGGTTGAAATTTTCACCCTAAGCGAAAATGAGAAGCGTGGAGTGAAATACGCCAAGTGTAACAAAGTCTAGGTGAAATATTGGAAAAAGAAAAATTATAGATTGGCATAAACTAGTTGGGTGATCTTAAAACGGTGCTGTTCAACTAACGTTTTCCGACACAGTGTTTACCGAGTCCTTGCAATTTTGGTCCATTGCAGACTCTGACTCTAAACTTGCAACGGATAAACATTGGAAAGAAATTTCTATGCGTACGACCAATCATTGTTCTAAAGATAGAGGTGCAAGAGGGGCTTACTATTTTGACCGTGGGCGTGAATACAGAGAGACATTCGCGGAACAAATGTATCTGGACAATTTCGCTAATGCAGCTGTCCATCAAACTCGAATGTAGCTGACGCGACCCGCGAATTGGTCCAATTATTTTTGGCCACCGGCACAAGTGGCGATTCGTTAAACGCTTCACGATCTGCGATCCGCTAGCCGATAAATCGTCCGGAATAAATTACTTAACGCGTATCCTTGCATTTTTGACGGTTCGTTAAGCGTAAAAATATCACTCCGCTCGTAGATCGTTACTCGTTGGAGGAAGCAACGAGTGAATTCCACGACTTCCGGGGAACGCGATTTCCTACGGGTTACTCGATGCCCGGTCGTCCTTGCGTCTCGATGAGAGCACTCGAAAATATCTTTTCGTCTTCCGATTCTCCGGTAACATTGATCGCCAAGAATATCACTTGAGCGCTCGCCACTGACTCCGAAATGGTAAACACGGAATTTTCTAAACACGTCTACGCAAAGTATTTTGTTTGGATAATTATTTTTGCATCGGTTAGCCGCTCTAGTTAGCGATGCTCGATAAGAGTTTCTATATAGTCCGCGATAGTTTATTATTTCTATTAATTCGTTATAATTCTCAAAAGTGTGTCTTGGACGATGTTATTCATCCAACTGTACCTAAATTGATACAGATTCCCTAAACCCTTATCATTTACACTCAATCATCTTCAAACAGCCTTTATTACTTGTACTCAACCACTTTTAAACAACCTTTACTACTTTTACTCAAACATCTTCAAACAACCTCCTCCTTTCGAATTACCGGTTTACAAATAAACCAATCCATCCGCTATTTCCAAGTTTCAAACAACGCGCATTCGAGTTCAAAACGATCAGATATAAACAAATATAAACCGTATCCTATAGATTCACGGTACATCTACCAGTGCCAGGTGGTCTCGCAGAAGAAATTTGAATCGGTGCTCGGGGAGGCCCGAGATGATTAAGAAATCATTGAGTTTCATAAGTGGCACCACTCACCTTGTCGTACATTCGATTCAACAGTCTAGGCACCGCTGGCATCACGGTAGGCCTCAAGGCTTTCATATCCTCGGGCAACCTTTTGATGTCACCGCTGTAAAAGCCCACGGACCCGCCCACCATGTACATGCCGTTCTCACAGCAACGTTCCAACATTTGTGCCAGAGGCAAGAAGCTGATCATCGTATCCTTGTACGAGGGTCTATGCTCGCCTAACTGCAGCAGAACCGCGCTTACGCCCGCCATCACGTTTTGGTGCGTCAACATTACACCCTTCGGGTTCCCAGTGGTACCGGACGTGTAGCATATCGTGCAGAGGTCGGTCATCTTGGGTGGCACATCCGGATGGTTCTTTTGGGCGCCTAGCCGCTCCACGTCTTCGAACCTGACCAACTCGATGCCACGGTTTTTTGCTCTCTGGCTCGTTGCTTGTCTGGATTCCCTTATTACCACCAGCTTCCTGAGACACCTGGGGTGAAACGAATCGACCAGTTAGATTGATCACGTTGAACGGAGAATACAATTTTTTCTTTTTTCTTTTTATTTTTTAATTTATTATAATTGTGGTAAATTTATTTGAAAGATTATCTCTGTAAGATTATCGTTGTAAGATTATCTTTGTAAGATTACCTTCTAAGATTATCTCTGTAAGATTATCTTTATGTCTCTTAATTTCTTAACAGGGAGATATGAGTTGACTTGTCGCTCCGATTGCCAATATTTAGGACATACTAATTTATTATGTTATTTTAAGGGACTTCGTATTTCTTTTTGGACATGGTTAAATTTGTTCTGAAAATTGTCACGTTATATTTATAAGAGTGATCTAATAATTAATTAGCCGATTCAAGATTTGATAATCTTGTTTCATAAACAAATGATAAAATAGACGATGAAACGAATGATGGATAAATATTTGAACTCGTTAAATTGTCTTAAGATATTAAACCATAATATAATAGTTTTATCGTAATTATTTACTGTACGTCGGTATACAGTAAATTGAATCTATAATAAAAAGTCACGTTACTTGGACGTGCCAAACTTTTCAGGACATTGCACGGGAATGTTTAAATTTGTCTCGAATACCGCTTAAGATTTGTAAATCGTGTTCGCGTCGATGTTGTAGAAAAAGCGTCTATATTCATTCATGGCATACTGCCACTGCAACATACCAAGTATCACGTTCTCAGGTGATTAAGACCGTAATTTGTAGTACTATTCGTTCGAAAACTCATTAAAACATTGTGTCTTTCTTCGATTCTTTTTTTTTCAGTACAGAAGCAGTGAACTTTCTAAATTCATATTTTAATTTTACATTTAACCGCTTAAAAGATTCTGCCATATGCGTACCATAAATTCAAGTATTCGATATATTCTCATTTTTTTAACAAATTTTTTTACTCTCTCCAAACAAATCGACGCAACTCTTCATATACCTTGGTGCTTTGTCGAGCAGCAAATTGCATTTCTTGTCATTCTCGCAGATGACCACGTTGATTTCAGCCTGGTTAATGATGAAAGCACAGGCATCAGGACCCAGTGTGTCGTATAATGGCACTACCACCAAGGAGTACGTGTAACAGGCCTGCTCGGTGAGGATCCATTCCGGACAGTTCTGACTGTACAGGCCCACAAGGGTATGCGATCCTGGTATCAACCCTAGAGACACCAGACCAGAGCCGAAATTCTTCGCCCTGAGCAGGGTCTCGTTGTAATGTAGCCACTGGTACGGTTTGTTTGGTCCATCCCGCCAGCCGAGACAGGGGCCGTTGTCTGCGTGTCAGGAAGACCAGCCAAGAGGTAAAAGACTATGGTTTCAGGCAGAGTTTGGCATTATTCGAATAAAGATTTATTCGTAAAGTATTGGAATAACTTTTGTCAAATAAATTTTTATTCGAACAAACTACGGATGGAATGAAATTATTCGAGAACAAGGAATGATGTTTCGTTTCCTCCTTAGCTTAATTATTCAAACTTTATTGAGTGTCCGAAAAAAAAGATGTTTTATAATTTTTTTCGTGTAGTTCTGCTTTTTCTTTATAAAATTCCAAAAATTTAGTGATCAATTAAATACCTCGTATAGAACGTTTTAATTAAGAAGGACAATATTGTTCTTGAAGTTTTGCGCGAAGATTTAATAACTTTAGTGTTTGGAAATATTTCTGATAGCAATTTGAATATGCAACTTTCTAGGTGGCACGAATCACCTATGTTTCATTCATATTCGCTGTAATAGTATAATCTTGAAGAACAGTTCTCGTGTATTCCCGAGAAAAACAGTTCATTAGAACGTGCGTCCACTGAAACCGTAGCATAATGATTTCAAGATGATACTTCTCGAGGAAGAGCGCATCTTCGAGCGTGTCACCAAGGCCACGCTTCGTCCTGGTCCAGAAATTTTAATTGTTGTCGCGTGCCAACTCGCATTTCGATGAATGCCAGTGGGAAAATTAGTAAATTCGGTGGAGAAGGTACGAAAGTGTCGAAAGAGAACGATGGTTAAATGTGAAAACGATCTTTGCTATAATTTTCTACGCAAATTCCAATAAACCTGGTTCTCAGCTGATTAACGAAACAATTTTTTGACACTGAAAAATCAATTTTAATTTTCACATTAAAGACGTTACGCGGTAAATATGAATCCAGGGTTTAAATCAGTACATTTACTCTAATGTACGAAGAATTAGTTGGAATGGATGATTTATCGTACGATAGGTGAGAAGATAATTGCTTGACGATTAGGTGTGATGAAATGTCAGAGGATAACATGTTCCTTAAGACAAACGATTGATATTCTTTTGAACGAGGATTCTGTTCTGCGTTAATAGTGGGAAGATTGTTCCGGTGGTTCGAAAGGGTTCGTTAATTATTCGAACCACGCAGCTTCGTCTCGTATTATTCCCCTTCACTTTATTACACTGTGGACAGCTCAAACCTATCCTTCAGACAACACACCTCGTACATAACACATCAACGAACCTATCCCATTCACATTTTCATCAAACCTCCTTATTAATCACCAACTGAAACGATCCACGTATCAAACCCAACATCCTCAACGATAATTCCGTCCACCATCGTAACTACTCCATCGTCCCTGAGAACGACAGGTGTCTCGCGTCAAGCGTTCCGTGGCGAGTTAAAAATACAAATCGCGTTGCGAATGATATAAAACAACCCCGTCACGATGCATGAATTCGGCAGGATCGCGAGATAAATCGTCAGGAACGAAAAAGCCAGCGTCCGCGAATGCTTATTAGTCGGCCGCGTTCACAGACCGTGTTTGTCATTCGAACGTGACCACGTAGCGTCTTGCCAAACGGTGCATTATGCTGGTCAGCTCTCGTTTATTTAAAACGCGAACGCCAAGACACGACACCCATCCTCTCTAGCGTCCTCAAGCGCGTTGGCGTGACCCAAAGCCGGGTGGTTCGAACTTACTCGACTCCTTGGCGCCTTTCCTGAAACCGTCGTACAGGGTCCTCGTGTCCTCGTGCACGAAGCTCACGAACTTTCCCTCCTTGCTGTCCTTATAAAACCTCGACACTTTGATCAGGTCGGTACCCTGCGAACACACACACACACGTTTGCGCACGTGAAATCCGTCGTATACTTGTCGCTGTTACGTAACGGAATGCCAAGTGCAAATCTAAGTATAGCACGGTGCGGCGTGCTTTTGGGGAATATTGCATAGCGAGCAGACACAACGGGTAGAGCCCCAAGTGCCATCGCGGTGACCCGAGTCCTGGAAGAGGAAGCAAGCGTCGCTCGAGCCCCGTTTCCCGCTTTTCCATCCATCGTCACGCGACGTTTCACCGTCGCCAAGTCGCTTGTGCAACAAGTCTGCCCACCCACACACGCGCGAGCCTTCGGGATCGGGCAGATTGGCCCGTCGATTTCATCAGAACGCTCGTTCTCCGACCTGGCGCGAATTTCTAGCGACGGAAATCACGAGAAACGGTCACCCATCACACCTATCTCTTCACGATTTATTAAGAACACCCAGCATCCCGTCGCCCTTAGAGAATACTATGCTTTCGTTCAAGGGATGAAAGCTAAGGGAAACATTTTCGAACACCGATTAAANGTTCAAGTTGGCCACGAAACGGAGGAATTAACTTAATTAAGATTTATCGAACCAATTGATTTCAGATTCCATGCTTAACACTTCATCGACCGGTTGATTCGAGCGCGGATATATCGCTAACACCGGCTCGATTTTGGCTATCGTGCGAAAATATGAACTGTTATTCGTGGAACTTTGTTTTTAAACGGAGATTCGTGAGAGTGCTTGGTACATCGTTTCTCTTATTGCAGGGTGATAAAATTGAATAAAGTTTTTAATTTTAATAATGCTGGTATTAAGCAGCATGCGGNCGCTCGAGCCCCGTTTCCCGCTTTTCCATCCATCGTCACGCGACGTTTCACCGTCGCCAAGTCGCTTGTGCAACAAGTCTGCCCACCCACACACGCGCGAGCCTTCGGGATCGGGCAGATTGGCCCGTCGATTTCATCAGAACGCTCGTTCTCCGACCTGGCGCGAATTTCTAGCGACGGAAATCACGAGAAACGGTCACCCATCACACCTATCTCTTCACGATTTATTAAGAACACCCAGCATCCCGTCGCCCTTAGAGAATACTATGCTTTCGTTCAAGGGATGAAAGCTAAGGGAAACATTTTCGAACACCGATTAAATGAAGGACCAAGAGGACACTCCACCTTGACTGTGTCGGACTGCTCGGTGAGGTCGATCGGTGGTCGAAGAGGCGGAGGGGAGAAACAACTGGACGTCATATCTCGGACGGTAGGCGAACGCTGCACAGAGGAAGCCCGTTGCACCGGAGCGGCCACGGGCTGACGTAGGTCCCTTCAGTTGAAGATTTTTCACGGAATACACGATCACTCGAAACGAAGCGGGCCCGTACGGCCACAGGATCGGTACCTCTTCGTCCTCGGAGCTCGCCTCTCGATCACTTTGCTTGTCAGAAGCGGTACTGCTGCTGCTCCACCGAGAGGAGCGGCTGCTATCAGTAGCTCGCACATAAGACTAGCAGCTCGTCCATCCTCTCTACGACGATCTTCGACTATATTTAAATATAGTGGACCGCTGGTGGAGCGAGCGTCGTCCTCGACAGCCACCGAACTTTTTGGATGATCGCCAGCCGTGAAAAAAATCGATCAACATCGGGTTTTGACGTCGAACGAGCTGCCTGAAAGCGCTTGTTAGTGATTCTTTCGCACGCAGCGATAGTCGTTTCCTGAATGGATACCAGATGATTGTTATATTCGCGATTAATGTCGTTGTTCCTGTCAATAGATGTAATTCGGGTAGTTAGTCTTGGTTTAACGTTAGACGTTGACTGAGATCTGATCTTTATGGGTCTATCTTTCCTGGTAGATCGCTTTTAGTGGTTCTTGGGTAATTTGAAGAGATTAAAGTTGATTCATGGTGAACATTCTGTTGCCATTACTAAGATTGAGGTTGATATAACTGGATATTGAATTTGTGACGTTGTAGCTTGTTTTATTAAGTGTATAGGATAGATGGAAGTGTTTTGATGACATCTTTTTATTTATAAAGAGAATACAATTTTTCTAGATTTCTTTTTTTCTTTATAACACAGCACACAGGATGAATAGTGTATCGTGATTATTTAAAATAATTCTGTTATTAGTGATCGAGTATAACAAAAAGTATTCTTTTTGTCAAAACGAATTGCACGGTGAAGAAAAATATACAGGAAAAACGTGTCATTGTGTAAACCGAACAACACGCGATGACTCTAATTTTAAATTTCAAACATACGCAAATTCGCAGTCGAGGAAAAGATATTTTATGATGCTTTTTGGATTCGTTTTAATATTCGCTAAAAAAAATGAACATAAAAAAATTATAGCTTGGTGTATAAAAAAAACTGAAGGTGATCTTGAGAACTTCAAAAGGAAAAAAATAAATAAATAACCGATACGAAGTCTACCATAATAATTTTAAGGGTCTTTTTGAACCGTGCTATGCGACATAAAAAAAAAAATTCAATAGACCTACGAAAAATAGAATTATGCAAAGCGATCACGACAGACTGTTCACCCTGTACATCGATCTCGGGGTAGCTGGAGCTCGAGTGGCAGTCTGCCGATGATAAGGATATTCCAGCATCAATATCGAATCCCACCTCCCTATTGGCAGCTATTTAAAAACGGTCCTTCAACCTCACCCACCGACCAAGGATTCGTTACCAGTTCGATGTCGAATTCGATCGACTTCGGTTCGAAATCATGCGGTTTTTCATTCCTTTACCCGTATAAAGTTCTCAAAAACTGTCATCAAACTCATCCGTGCTTTCCACCATGAATCCCTCCCAATACCTCTTCTTCCTCTTCGTCGGGACCTTCTGCGTCTACGGATTATGGAAAACAGGCTCCCTTTCGTGGCAAACTTCAACGGTGCACGCAAAAGCGTCCATCCAGTTCGACCTCTCCATCCCAGCCTCTTCGCCATCCGTTCTCCACCGATTCTCGAACAAAACTGTCAGAAGAACCACCGAAAAGAGCCACAGAAAGTATCGAGGAATCGTGTCGAAGTACATGCTGGAGCTGTACCACCGAAGATCGGACGCGGACATAGTTCGAGCTTTGCAACCTATTCACGTGTCGGGTCCAACGAACGATGGAGCAAGGATTCTGGTGTTTTCAGTGCCTCCGATTGATCCAGACGAGGTTCTAGAGGCAGCGGAGCTGCTTGGGGTCGCTGGATCCATTCTGAGAGTGCGTTTTGATCGCACGAATGCTTCCGGAAGCTGCAAATCGAGACGAGACGACAATTGGAGGGCCTTCAACGTTACTTCGGTGGTGGCCACGAGGAGTGGTAGCGCTGTCAGATTTCGAGTGTACGGAAGAGTCGGCTACCATCCTTGCGGAAACGGTCCAATCTTGCTGTTGAATTATACCAAAGTACGAAAGAAGCGTCCGCGGCGTTCGATTCAAGAAGAGGAGTCGGAGGAGGCCGATGGTTCCCGAAGAAGGCGCAAGAACTCGTGCAAACGACGTTCTCTGTACGTGGACTTCTCGTTGATCGCTTATGACGAGTGGGTCGTTGCTCCGCCCGGATACGAAGCGTATCAGTGCTCCGGAAAGTGTTTCTATCCGTTCGGAGACCATCTGAGTCCCACGAAACACGCGATCGTGCAGACGTTGGTGCACGGTGCTCTTCAGGGTGTCGAGGGTGGAAACAAACCTGTTGGAAGAGCTTGTTGCGTGCCAACGAGACTTGCGCCTACTAGTCTACTGTATCTGGATGCCAGCGGAACTTTGACTTATCAGTATGGGTACGAGGACATGGTTGTTGCCGAGTGCGGGTGTCGTTGATGTGTTTTAAGACGTGGGTTGAGTGATCGATACGTAATAAAAGTGTACAGTTATTTTTCGGAGAGTTGGAGGATCTTATCGTGTGTATAGAGAATTGGTAACTCTTGTCGTTGCACTGAAATTTGTTTTATTTTGATTTTCGGCATAACGGATGTATGCGCTTTCGATGAATTCAAAATTATTGAACACACTTTTTTCTGGAATTTTTACAGCATTCGTGTAGTTAATTTTGAAACAGTTTATGAGTTCATGAACGTATTTACGTATCTCTCGATATATGATATTCTCCGAACTAACTATATGTGGATAAAAAATATTCCTTGTATAGAACTGTATTATTTTTAAGTTTTATAAATTATAAATTCATAGGAAATATAAGTAACTCGATATGTGTTTAACCCTCCATAATCTATAAATTCGATCATTTTAAAGATAGCTCGTTTGCATATACATACAAGCTGTTTCGAAGTGATCACTTCCGTTGCTCAACGCTCACTTTTACGTATATAAAAAAATAATTCGATTATAAAGGGTCTCTGTAAAGTCGTAAAAAATTAGATAAAAATCAGATTGTAAAACAATCGAGCATACTCGTAAAAACTGGAATGACTTCGTACGACTTAGTAACGGAACTGGTCTCGCTCGCGACTCGCAAATGCACCAAGTACACGGTAGAAAAATACCTACACACCCTTATTGTACGTAACACACGGAATTCCCTTTCCTTGTCGCACAGCACGAAATTCACGTAGAAGAAGAAAAAGACTAACGCCCTCGATAATCGTCTCCGTAAGCGGTATCAAACCCCGTGACAACGTCAAACACTCTTCAACGGTTAACTGAACACCTTCGAGCACATCTCGTTGTTCTTCGCGTTCAACATGTAAGATCTTCCAGGATTGTAGAGCCTCACTCTCCTAGTTTTCCTCAGCTTGTGCCTGCTCCCGGCCACTCTCTCAACCTTGTACACCTGGTACTTCACCACGTTCTCCGGTTGGCTGAGCCTCATGCACAAGGAAACCGGCCCAGAGAAGTCCACGTCGGTAGCCAACTCCAACTTCGGTTCCATCGTCATCGAGAACTCCGCCATGCTCTGCACGAAGTCCGATCGTACCTTTGTTCCTCCCTGAATCACGATTCCAGCCTTCAAGTCTACCAGCGATTGCGCGTTCCTTGACCAGAGGCTCAGCTGTATCTGTCCAGCCAAGTCGAAGCTAACCGCGCCCTGAACGTCAACCTCTGCCACGATTCCCGAGGCTAACGGGATATACTCGTTGTGATTGTGGAGAGCAGCCAGGGCCTGGAAGGCTGGAGTCCGTTCGGAAGCTGTACCGGACCACACGTGACCCATGAGCTCTCCTTGACCGGAGAAAAAGACGAACGGTCTGATACCAACGCCGAGGAAGTCGAGCTCCATTCCTGCCGTGGCTGGTTCGTCGTCCTGAGCATCTTCCTCTTGGTTCGAGTTCGAAACGAAGCTTCCGAGTCCTCCCGCGAATAAACCGAGGGAGAACAGTGCCTGCTCGTGTTCCTCGACTTGGAGCACCACGTCGACTATTCCGCGCTTCATTAAACCTGATTGGACCTCCTGAACGGTTACCAGTGATCCATTACTGTCCGCCGATCTTAAGAAGCTCCTCGTGAACGCCGTGCTCAGACCTTTCTGAGAGAGCACGTTATAGTTGACGATATTTGTCCCCGCCGTACTCAGAATCTCGTTCACGTCTTTGGTTAATCGAGGATCCTTCTCGGAGAGCTGGTCCAAGCGTTGGCTGAGGTACTTCCGGACCTCGTAGGCAGGATCTGTGCTTGCCAGATACTCCAGCAAGTGTCCGATGTCTTCTTTCGAGGGGTTTGTTTCTAGAATAATGTCCAAAGCTAGAGTTCTGGCACTGCTGTCTCTCTTAGGTCCACCTATTTGATAGAACACCCGTTTAGCTATTGCTTTCACTTCAGAAGTTATCGAGTCTCTGGGGAGAGCTGTTAGCGCCTTCCAAGCTGCCACGGTGAGAGCTTTGTTCTCACTTGTCGCGAATTTTAACAGCGTCGGGATCGCAGCCTTGCTTCGTAGGTTTCTTAGAGCCCTGAGGAATCTCAGTTTGCATTCTTCTCCCGTGCAACTCTCGAGACCGATTTCTAAGCTCACTCTTGCTTTTTCGATAGCAGCTGGGGACTTGAGATGACGTGCCATCGCTGCTGCAGTTAGAGCTATGGTTTCTGACACTTTGTCGTTCGGATTCGTTTCTTCCGATCGCTTCAGAATGTTCTTGGCGATGTCTGCGTTTGGTGTTGGGGATAGCGACAGGCCCCAAAGGTATCTCTCGGTTTCTTCGCCTGTATCGTCTTGACGAAGGATCTTCATGGCTGCCTGGTGACCAGCCAGAGTCGAGGCTGCGCCAAAAATATCTAGTAATTGTGATTTTAGTTCACGATATCGCGGACTCTTTAGAAGTTTGAGGAGTTCTTCCGGGGAGGCTGATTTGACTAGAGGTACTAGCTTCAGGAACGCTGAAGCGGACTTTCCTGTGCCCAAAGCGTTGTTCTCGAGGGCGCTACGGTACTCTTCGATCGTTTGTTCGATCTGAAATTGAATAAAAATAGACAAAATTAGCATTGTCGTATTTTATTCGAGTTATTACTTTGGGAACAGTAATTAATGTGAGTAGGAAAAATAAGGAAAACTGTATTTATTAAAATTGTATGGTTGTGCTCATAAAAAAAAATAGTAACGGCATTAATTTATAAATTGATAAG
>SMSQ01001493.1:18148-31291 GCA_019453375.1 Ctenoplectra terminalis
TTATCCAACAAAGAAACGAAGTCTGAATCATTCTGTCCCATAAATTAAATTCCATTTGAAAATAGAATGGAACTTGACCCTCCAACAAATCGAACAGCTCCTAAGCGTCACAAGATTCTATTAAATGCAGTCGTACGCATTTTAAAAAACATTTTACATCCAAAGATAAACTTTCATATCTGCTCAGCTAAAATCAACAAAAAAGACAAACAACCAAATAAAATCAAAAGCCACATAAAGGCACAAAATACCTAGATAAATAAGCAAATAATAAAAACAAGCATAACTGGTGGAACAATTATAGAAGACAATTTCAGTCTTAATTACCCCATACAATTTGTATCATCCATAACGTGTTCGCATCTCTGAACGTGTTCACCAAACATCTTCCCTCTTTACCAACCACTCCGTCCCAAACAAACTCTTTTTTTTCAAAACCATTCCAAGCCATTCGAAGAACCAACAAACTCTCCTCTCTCTCTCTTCTCTCTCCGAACGAGCCACCGATAGAATTAACGAATCAATGGAATCGAGAAGCGATTCGAAAGTAGCGGGGATAGCGTTGCGCGGGAAAGTGCATTAGACCCGGACGCAAAAGCAGGCGGGCCAACATTGGCTGGTAACTTACCGAAGAGCGCCAGAAGGTAGACCAGGGAGACGGTGAGCGTCGTGACCGGCGTTGAAGGGCAGGCCATCCTTTGCTCGTTCCTCACGGACGACCTTCCTCGTGCCTACTACCCTGGTCTCTTCGTGTTCTAAACTGCTCCGTGGCCGTCTTCTTCTCCGTCTGCGAGTAAATACGAGTAATTAGGCTGGGCAGGCCAGTGTTATCGAACCCCGCGACCATCTCTGACGTTCCCCTTCTCGTCGAATCGTACTCCCTCCACGGGTCGAGATACCACGAGGACGATGTACTAGCCCCCTCCAGTGAACTCGTTTCCATAGAGGAAAGGGAAGAACCGGAGCGTGGGGATGTTTGTTAGGTATGATTTCTGACGAGATACGTTCAGAAACGGGACGGAGTTCGCATGGTTGTTGGTTCGCTATCCGTTCACGCTGGCATTTTTTATTTTTCGTGCTATTGTGCGTTCGATGGTCTCATTGTGTTCCGGTTTGTTCAAGTTGGCCACGAAACGGAGGAATTAACTTAATTAAGATTTATCGAACCAATTGATTTCAGATTCCATGCTTAACACTTCATCGACCGGTTGATTCGAGCGCGGATATATCGCTAACACCGGCTCGATTTTGGCTATCGTGCGAAAATATGAACTGTTATTCGTGGAACTTTGTTTTTAAATGTAAATTCGTGAGAGTGCTTGGTACATCGTTTCTCTTATTGCAGGGTGATAAAATTGAATAAAGTTTTTAATTTTAATAATGCTGGTATTAAGCAGCATGCGGTGGATAAACGTTGACTGTAAAAAGTTGATTAACCCTTTGCGGTCCGAGCTACATTCCACATTTTAGCCTGACTAGTTCATCTTTAATAGTCTACTTTTAAAAACTGTCAATAACTTGGTCAAATTTTCATATTTTCATAACTAATAAGGTACCTGGATAGAAAATTTTTCATTAAATTAAATTTTAATATAAAAGAATATGTTTCGCATCCCAGGAATAAAAATATTGGAACAAAATAAAAATGTCGAGCCAGACTCGACATAAGGCCGCAAAGGGTTAATAGGCTCCCGGTCGCTGAGCGTTGGTTGCAAAAAGCCGATTAATAGGCTCCCGGTTGGTAAAGTGTTAAGTTTAGCAAGTACGCATCCGGAAAATGTAAACTCGAAATGTGAACTGAAAAAATTTATGCGCGAAGAATTGGGCTAGATAAATCGTTGCTAATAAAGATCTGTCGATTTGGAGTAAAGTGAAATTGTGGTGTTAAAAAAAAACTGTATTTCAATGGATCCGTGAATGTGATCCAATTATCGCCCGTAAATCTAGTGTTAAAGAGGGTTCTTTGGGAGTTGGTGATGAGAAAAGAATTGGAAATGAGTTTTGTGATAATTGCGATTGGAAAGAATTGGTATTGGGTAGTGTCGCGTATTTTGTAAAGCGAGGAATTTTTAGGGGTTGTTAGAGGAGATGATTTTTAAGATTTAAGGTCGAAGATGAGAGGATTCTGTTGGAGAGAAAAAATGAACGAGATAATGGATGAGTTTGGTAATCAATTTTCCGAGGTTTATTGTGAGATCTTTTAAGCGTGATAATGCAGTGCGGAAAGTTTTAAGTGTGAATGTTAATTTTTAAACGACAGTCTTTGGTTTGAGATTGGAAAAGAGGTGCAAAATTGAGAAGCCGAAGATGCGAGATAAAAAATTTTCACTGTAATTGTGTGCAACCGATCGAAGAAGAAATGTAAAAATCAGTGGAACGTCCTATTACAACATGTAACATTCTAATAAATTTTTTGATTGTTATACGATCAATAAAGAATACATACCTTCCCTCGTATTTAATCCGTGTTCATTTATGCTTTCATTATTTTTGTAATTGCACTCGTTATCGTGGAGGATATTGCATCTTCACTTACTTACTTTAAACCGTGCACTTAATGTATCGTCCTATTTTGCATATAACTTTAAACGAACAGAATATATTTTAGATACGACGTAGGTACATATTCCTGTTGCATATTATCCTTCTTGTTGTCGCGTTGGTATTAAAATTTTATTACACGTAGTCGCGAAATTTTTCTACTCACAAAAGGTATTCTTTAAAACGAACAATGGCGATAGAGAAGATTTAAAAAAAAATCTGCATATTGAACTAGTTGTTCGAATAGATTTTATTTTTCGAAACCGATAACTTCTAATCGGAATTTTGTCGAGTAACGTTTAACAATCGTAAATTATGTACAAAAGGTAGTAGTACACGTCACGTATCGCCTACTTGAATAAATTACTCATATAATTAGCGTGATACTATGCATACACTTTCCTGCTTTAACATCAATTGTCGTAGTAAACTATCAACGATTAATAAAAGAAAATTTTTACGTTTGATGAACGTTATTCGTTGCGTTTCATTAAATTTTTTTCTGCATAATAAAAAATCATTGTCCAAAGAAATAATTTTCTATTTAATTTTTAAATTGTACGATGAGAAGTACGCGAATAAAACAAATTATGTAGAATTCCTAAATTCGTATAAAATGCATTTTAATAAAGAGCTTTGTTTTTATCGGTAAAAATTATATCGTTGAATAAATTGGTTATTTTATCGGGACTAAATAAATGAAATAAAATGTTTTCCAAAGGAATTTTCAAGATAAGCAATATTGAATTTCCCGTAAGTTTGCTCAGAGATCTTGAAACTAGTTATCCGCAAGGTTCAAACGGGGTCAAAGAACTAACGTACAGAATTACTATAGCAAACACTTGAAAATCGTTAAATTCTTGTGGAACAAGATCATTTTGAATGTTTGTCATTTTTTACCATAAAAATGTCAAAATTAAAATTTCCATTCGAACAAGTAACTGTATTATCTACACTAATTATTTTTAAACTTCGTCTACTGTTTTCAACACATTTTCTTTGGTAGATATCAATTTTGAAGAAAGTAAAAATTAAGAATCGCTATTTACAATAAATTTCACGTCGGAAGTAAAATTAATAGCACGATGTCGAAGCGTTTTGGGTATTTAAAATATATTTCATCGAATCTGCTAGAAGTTTCAAGAGAATAATAGCGTTGTGAATCAACGGGAAGTATTCGATCACTTGTGAGCACTTTGTACCGATAGTTTCAGCAAGTTAAATTAGGTTAAAACGACGTTATTATTGATACTGTATAAACATCGAACGATTAATCTAGATGGATGATACACGTAATTTTAAACGACGATAAAAGTTGTCTTTGAAAAAAAATTAAGCATTGTTATATCATAAGCGGTGACTGATAAGACTCTAAACGATGGACGTGAATTTTTTTAAATATCAGTAACCACTCGACTATCTGTACCATTATGTAACAATAGAAAGAAATAAAAAGTAAAACAAAAACATAGAAAAAAGTTCTACACCCTGATGATAAAAAATTATACCACGGACAAAATGTTTGGGTATTAAAATCGAATATAAATTTTGAGATAAATAAATATCCTAGTCTTAAAGATAAAAAATTCGTTTCTTATGAATTCACTAATTTTAACGATGAATAAAATAATTACAAAATATACAAGTATTGTGTACATTATCAAAGATAAAAGTACTAAGTCACAACCGGAAGCTTGTCTTACGACGAGAGATTTAAAATACCACTTTCAAAGTTAGTTTAGAATTTTTTTAAGTATGAATCTTCAAGATTATTAATCTCAAAAATAATTTTGACAACTTACAAATCAGATTTCACATCTTTTTGTAACGCGTAAAAACTTTCTTCGGTTAATTGACAAACTGAACCAAGAAGCTAAGTCGAACGCATAATACGTATTATCCATGGTGAACGGGTGAATATAATTATCACTGTTCGGACAAACAAAGTTTATCGAAGAAAATTCGTCGAACGTCGTAAACTCTCTAATGGAATATCCGCGGAATCGTTTCTATCGGTTTACTCGACCTTTGCCCGATGGATGACCTCACTGATTTTTCTACCGACTGTATCGCAGTTCCTCTTTGGTATTGGAAACGTTTCCGGAAGTTATGAATGGAAAAATGAAATGAAAAAAAAAAGATACCACTCGTCGGCAAGTGTTTGTCGACAAAACAGTTTCCATGGTAGCGTAGAAAATTAGCTTTCTGCTTTTGTACATCGCAATCTCCTCTGTGTTTTCTACGCAGACGAGGTATAAAATTAAAAATTAAAATAAAATATATTATTTCTCGTCTGTTGTTTTTTACGAATGGTTAACTGTAGGTAAAGAAATCTTGCATCGTTTGACGATCAAATAGAACGAATTATATCACTGATCGCTGTGACGACATCTACGATGAAAGAACGACTTTATCGGTTGAGAATGGAATAAAATAAGAGCGCCAGTGAGATGGTAGGAATTTTTAGGACACGGTAGAAAGTATCTACTTGGTTTCAAATCTTAAGAACTCTGAAATAACTTTGTATATTATTATCGTGCATTTAATAAATAATAATAGTGTTAAAAGAGATGTCAATGTATTTTAAAACACGTAATTTCTTCGGTTTTCGAATAATTGTATCATTCTTGTACTAATCGTTTCGAAATAGCAATAAATATGTATGTTAATTATAGTGAGATAATCAGCGATTTATAAACGCGTAGAAATATATGTACAATATCGTATACGTCACGCACAATCTTAATTCTGTCTTAGAATTACTCAAACTTACAGGTCGACGATGATATCCCATGTGCAGAGACGAACGCAAAACTTAAACTCTATCTTAATTTATCTTAACTTACGTCTCAATACCACAGTCTAAATTTCTAAAGTTCTTGTTGAACTTTTAACGTATCTTAAATCTAGTGCGCGGTTCTTAGCCTGGTACCGCTTCTCAAAGAATAATTTTCGTAGAAGCGATACCAGAATTATCAGAATTAAATTTTCGATGCGTATTTCACGGAGTAGGAACTTGAATTAAAATTCGTAATAAATCAGGTGTCCTTGGATACTCGACGATAATCTTCTAAGGGTCGTTCAATCACCGTCGCTCGTAACCAATCGATCATAATGATTTGAAAAGTGAATTTTACACTTTTGTTACACTTTTATTACAAAACATGTAAATAACCACTCCTTCACTCTTAAAAATAACATCATTCGGATACTTTCCATTTTTATTCGCACACAAACAACGCTCTCTTGCCGAACGTTGTGCCACGATGCAAAAAAATATTTACCCTCTTTCAAAGAGTACACATCTCAAAAAAAACCCTCAACCGAAAACAATAAAACGTTAGACAAACGCAACTTTAAGAGACAATGCTCTCTGAAAAAAGAAAAAAGAAAGAGGAAAAAAGGAAAAAAGAACGAAAAGAAAGTGAAGCAACGCGAGCACAAAACAAAAGCCCGGATGTGTTCANAACTGAACCAAGAAGCTAAGTCGAACGCATAATACGTATTATCCATGGTGAACGGGTGAATATAATTATCGCTGTTCGGACAAACAAAGTTTATCGAAGAAAATTCGTCGAACGTCGTAAACTCTCTAATGGAATATCCGCGGAATCGTTTCTATCGGTTTACTCGACCTTTGCCCGATGGATGACCTCACTGATTTTTCTACCGACTGTATCGCAGTTCCTCTTTGGTATTGGAAACGTTTCCGGAAGTTATGAATGGAAAAATGAAATGAAAAAAAAAAGATACCACTCGTCGGCAAGTGTTTGTCGACAAAACAGTTTCCATGGTAGCGTAGAAAATTAGCTTTCTGCTTTTGTACATCGCAATCTCCTCTGTGTTTTCTACGCAGACGAGGTATAAAATTAAAAATTAAAATAAAATATATTATTTCTCGTCTGTTGTTTTTTACGAATGATTAACTGTAGGTAAAGAAATCTTGCATCGTTTGACGATCAAATAGATCGAATTATATCACTGATCGCTGTGACGACATCTACGATGAAAGAACGACTTTATCGGTTGAGAATGGAATAAAATAAGAGCGCCAGTGAGATGGTAGGAATTTTTAGGACACGGTAGAAAGTATCTACTTGGTTTCAAATCTTAAGAACTCTGAAATAACTTTGTATATTATTATCGTGCATTTAATAAATAATAATAGTGTTAAAAGAGATGTCAATGTATTTTAAAACACGTAATTTCTTCGGTTTTCGAATAATTGTATCATTCTTGTACTAATCGTTTCGAAATAGCAATAAATATGTATGTTAATTATAGTGAGATAATCAGCGATTTATAAACGCGTAGAAATATATGTACAATATCGTATACGTCACGCACAATCTTAATTCTGTCTTAGAATTACTCAAACTTACAGGTCGACGATGATATCCCATGTGCAGAGACGAACGCAAAACTTAAACTCTATCTTAATTTATCTTAACTTACGTCTCAATACCACAGTCTAAATTTCTAAAGTTCTTGTTGAACTTTTAACGTATCTTAAATCTAGTGCGCGGTTCTTAGCCTGGTACCGCTTCTCAAAGAATAATTTTCGTAGAAGCGATACCAGAATTATCAGAATTAAATTTTCGATGCGTATTTCACGGAGTAGGAACTTGAATTAAAATTCGTAATAAATCAGGTGTCCTTGGATACTCGACGATAATCTTCTAAGGGTCGTTCAATCACCGTCGCTCGTAACCAATCGATCATAATGATTTGAAAAGTGAATTTTACACTTTTGTTACACTTTTATTACAAAACATGTAAATAACCACTCCTTCACTCTTAAAAATAACATCATTCGGATACTTTCCATTTTTATTCGCACACAAACAACGCTCTCTTGCCGAACGTTGTGCCACGATGCAAAAAAATATTTACCCTCTTTCAAAGAGTACACATCTCAAAAAAAACCCTCAACCGAAAACAATAAAACGTTAGACAAACGCAACTTTAAGAGACAATGCTCTCTGAAAAAAGAAAAAAGAAAGAGGAAAAAAGGAAAAAAGAACGAAAAGAAAGTGAAGCAACGCGAGCACAAAACAAAAGCCCGGATGTGTTCAGCGACAAAAGCTGCGACCGCATAAACTCTGGCAGAAACGGCAGCCGGTCGTTTTGCAGGCCGCAACGAACGATCCGGCCGGCAGCAGTCGCGCTAAATAATCATAACTCAGAGAGACATTTGTAACGCCAGCCTCTCGCTCGTATTTATCGCTGTTGTTGGACGGTTTGTTGCAGCAATAACGGTAATGGGCCAGCTCGGCCGGCCGCTCACCCCTCGAAACCGCCCCGACGACCCTCGAATCCGCAGCCAACGCTGGCCACCCCTCGCGAAGAGCGATTTATCCTCGGGTAATTAGCACGGGTAATAATTAATGCCGCCGCGCATTGTGCTAATTATCACCGGAGAACCTTTTAAGAAATGAAAGAACATTCGAAATAAAACAAAAGAGGCCGCGACGGGGTGGCAAGAGGCTGCAGGTGGAGGGTACGAGATAGTTGGAGGAACAAAAGGCAGGGGCGAAGAGGGGAGAGTTAGAGAGATAAATAGGATGGTAGAAAGATATTTACAATCCCGGGAACGAGTCTGTGTAATAATAAGTGGTAATGAGAGAGAGGAAGAGAGAAAACTGCTGGAATATAATAGAGCGGGAGTGTAGGTGGTTGTAACGAAGATTTTAGTGACAGGGAGTATTACTTTCGTAGTTGTCGCTGAGATTTGGATTTTCGATGATTTAGAATGTGCCGTGGTGTTTAAGATCCTTATTTTTAGGGTGTTCGATGCTCCGGATGTGGAATAAGAGCGCGGATTGAAAGGTTTGGACCACGTTAATCGGGACAAGTGAGTAACTTCATGTTCTTGCTAGCGAAAACTTAATTTGCTCTTCAAACTATAATTTTAAGAAACGTTATCGTTAATGGATCCAGAGTTTCGTTTTAGAAGATTGCTTCCCTTTCTTTTTCAAGACTCGAGAAGAGGATTTCTGATAAGAAAAATACACCCACTTTTATATGTTCGCATATATAAAATACTTGCGGAACAGTTTAGTTACTTATCTTATCGCCGAATGTTATCTACCGAATTGCAGAACGCATTTTTTAATTACCGAATTAACGATCGGCCGTTTAGTTTCGAAGAATCCTAATACTATTTCACGCGTCCTTCTTTTTTAAATATTTCCAACCCAAAAATTCGTACAAAGAGTTAGATTCCAACGTACCTTACTCTTAGAACCACCTCGTTTCTCACTTCCCGCTATACCTTCCACCACGCTCCATCCACCTACGCACACATCAACTCAAGCTCCAATCAAAGACTCAAGAAATCTCGCTCATTCCAATCCTCGACACAGCCTATCGCCCCTAAAGTATCAGCTTCCAGCACATGCCGACCAACGACTCCAATCTACCCCGAGGTCGAACAAATAAAAAGAAAACACATCTTGATAGCGATAAAGAGGGGGAGGGAGGGTGCAGAAAGATGAAGGCGCGGTGCACGGGGGTGGAGAACGCAGAAACGTAGCGAGTGGTTGGGAGAGGTCGGGTCTACGGGATGTTTGCGCGCCTATATGTATATTCCAGGGCCGAGTAAGAGGCTGCTGGCATACGTACACGGCCAGGTAGCGTAGGAAACATGAAATGTGTACGTGTGGCCCCATACAAACGACAGGCAACGGAGCCAAGCAGCTATCCATCAGGGTGCTTTTGTCGCCCTAATGAGAGCCTGAATTATTCACCTTAGAGAACACCCCCTCTCTCCGAGGACCCCTTCCCACCTTCTTCTCCTATTCCTCCTCCACCACCTCTCGGGGACTCTGCTTGACTCGCTGGAAAACTTAAAAGTCTCTCGTTCATTCCGTTGCGTAGGTTAACGTGCGTTCTTAGGGCCGATTTGATGGAATTTGGCACGGACTCCAGAGACAGTTAGAGAATGGGCTTTCAAGGAGATTTGATGGGAGACCAGAAGGGGTTGATATGGCTCTTCTTCTTGTTTCTGGTTTCCCGAATCCTCTTTTCAACGCTTGTTAATCAGGATTACGATTTTAATGGTTAGGAATTTTTTTTTTCTTTTTCTTCTTTTTATGAAAATAAAAGAAAAATTGGACACGTTATTTTATGAAGCAACGTTTCGCTTCCGCTGTTACTTAAATTATTCCAGAAAACAGGCAGAAAATTATGCTCCCGTTAAAAATTATGTAACAAGGTCGTGAACTTAATCTCTTAAGTGGCATAACTGGATGACTTTGGAGACCGTACATGGTATAACTTTTAAAAATTGTTCAACTCGTACGTATTTTGTTCAAAAGTTCGTTCTATCTTTATATATTTTTTTGAAGTGCAACGCGCGCGTCTCAAATCTTCTTTCCACGTTACACGCGACGAGAAATGTTACGAAAAATTCAAAATACATATTCTTCGTTCTATCCCGAGTGAAACCACGACTCGCTGCTTTCCGTCGAGCAACCGCATCAACGCGAAGACAACTTTTTCAATTCTCACTTTCTCGTTTCCGCGTGATCGCTCAGTATTCACGCCGGTCCAGTTTCGCAATTTGATCCCAGTCTTCGAAATCGTTCCTTAAACCCGGTCGGTCCCAGCACGAGCCGGCACGCAAATTCCATGAAAAATTCATGGTCCATCAAGGTGGAGCGTTTCTGCGCGAAGATCGCATCCCTATTAAATCTAACGAAGAGATTTTTCGCCGGGCAACTCTTCAGGTCGGCCCAGGTCTGTCAACTAATTTCCCCGGTGATTTTAAAATCATGGCCAGAGCACGGCGATTCATCCGGGCATTGCCGCATCCTTTTCAAAACTGGAACGTGCACCATAAATGCTTGAACGGCCCTAAGACGTCGTTTTACCTCGTGGAACGTATAAATACTGAGCCTTTGCCTAGCGCGACCTCTTTCATATATAAGTTCCACCGGGTATTGCACACGTTCCTGGCTGCCTATGCAAAGCTCATTTCCTCGGAGATAATTGCACTGTGATATCGTGAAACTCATCCTTTTTGTGTCAGTGAGAGAAAGAGAGGGAAAGAGGATAGCGCGGGTATGGTGGATGGGTATGAAGGGAACACTCGGTGCGAGGAAGCTCGGTTTTATTAAAGTTCCTTGCACGTTGGATGCCTTACTTTTATGCTACCGTTTCACGGCGAAAACTTGCTCCGTAAGTCGATAAACTTTGCGGTAACTAACCGACATTCCAGATTTTCGCGTGCCGTGCAAGCGTCGATGTCGCGTCTTATGGGAATCGTTTACGGATTCTTCGATTACAGTTTTTGGGAGCGTTTGGTAATTATTGTGATGACTATAAAGGTTTCCGTGGTTGTTCTTCGATATTTGTGGAGTTAAAAAAGAAAAGTTCGAATCTGGGTAATAGATCTAATAAATTTAATAAATTTGTATAACGTGATTAGAAATTTGTTAGATTCTTTTTAGGTTGTGGAGGAAGAATGTTTTATTGCCATTATAAAAAAATTTTATTTGTTTTCAATTATTTTAAATTACGTAGAAAAATGTCTTGTAATTTCTTTGGTAGAGATCTGTTCGACAAAATGGTTACTTCAAGGCGTTCCCTGTTTATCGCGTTAATTAATAACTGTTTGTCGAATCACGAGTCTGCTTCTTAAGATGGTTTCTCTTTGTTCAACAAACAAACTTTAAAGTTTGCTTGTTTAACTTTTAACTATGCTAATTACTCGTGTTCTAAATGAATGTAACTCGATTGAAGCTACTTGTTAGTTTCCTTACAGATTGAAGTTTAATTTTTTGCTTCGAAACAAAAGTTTAATATTTTTCGAAAGCGTTTCTTTAAATTGAATTACTCGGTCGAAAGGTTATTTATTTTATTTCTCAACGGTTCCAAGTTTATTATCGTTCGAGCTGTTATGCTGTAACAAAGGATATAAAAATATCGCGTTCGAAACAGCGACTAATTTTCAAGCGTATAACTCTTGAAGCAAACGAATTATCGCGTCTGGGAACATATGTGTCCCGTGGTTTTCAGAGGGTTTACCCTTAAATAATCGCTTGGGGTTGCGGTGACCAAATATTTAAAAACATACATTACACAGTGCGCATTCAAATAGAATTCTTGCCCTGAGCTATTCGTTAATCAATGGAACAAATTATCACGACCCTTTAATACAATCAAAAATTCAAAAGAACATTTCAGAATCATAAAATTACACCAGCTTCTTGTTTTCAGCAAAATCTCAATAAACCAGAATCTCAAGATTAAGAAAATGAATAATCCAAGTTATATCGTATAGAAAAAAAAATTCTCATTATCAATGAAAATATAAATTATATCTTACCTTCCACCATTATCTTCTATAAACTTCATACACTTTTACCATCATAATATTCTTCACAAAACACCAGTGCCTTCCCTTTATTTCTTGAAACAATAATTAAAGAAGTCACTCCAAATATTAACCTCAATTATACATCGCATTGAAACGTGCTTCTATCCTTGTACAATCTCCGCTACCCAACAACCCTCTCCAACCCTCCAAACCCACCACTAAAATATCCATAACGGTGCAAGAAAATCATCAAACCGGAGACACCATGAAATTTATCAAATTTCTGTCTCAGGCGTAACGATCCGGATACCCCAGGAGGAGGCACAGCGAGAACAGACGTCGAGGCTAAGGGGATGGCGGGTGGTGGGTGCGCGAAAGGCGGACGGGTCGCTACATCCGCAAAGCTATTATAACCGCTCGAGCGAATCTCTATTAAAACGTGTTTACACTGGCTTAGGGGTTGACTCAGGCCGCCCCTCCTGGTCCTTGGTTTCAGCCAACTCCTCTCCTCCGTGCCACCCCTGCAGACTCATCTACGTACGTACATATACGCGTGTTCTAGCGCCGCTCGGTGTGCGCGCCCGTGTGTGGCCGGGCCACGCGAGCACAGTAATGCCTATCTAATTGTCGCGTGTATGAATAGTGAATCCCGGAGCACTCGAGGCTATGAGCCGGATCCGAGCTAACATAAGGGGAGAGCCATATGAGCTAATCTATATTATGATAGCCCGAGCCGCGGGCTCTTCAACCCCCGATTCTCGTCCACCCCCAAAGGGCCTGGTCGTCGCGCGTGCTTCACCGCCGCCTTCAAGAGCCTGTCCATGGCGGGGTGGCCGCTTTTCCAACCTAACGGCGGCTTTATTATTACCTAACCACAGCGCCACACTCTCTCTGACGAGGTTACTTCGCCGCGCGGATTCTCGCGCGAGGTATTCATTGAGGTAAAGCCTGGTCGCTGGTCCTCGCTCTACTTTACTCAATAAGTAATCGTTTCGTTGACGGAGAGTAGTCGGAGGTGGATCATCTGTTCGTCGAGCTGAACTGTTTTTATGTTCGCTTCATTCTTTGCCATGGATAATGAGATCGCGGGTTTCTCTGACGCGTTTGAGGTTCACAGAATGTGGAGCCGTGGTCTCTGGTTCGTGAGTGGAAGAAGTAACGTGGGGGGGCTGCCAGGCTTTCAGTCACGGGGGTGGTTTTTGAAGAGTCTTTTTCTGGTGTTTGTTTTTTCTCCATTTTTTTTCTTTTTTTTTTTTTTTTTTTTTTTTTCTTTTTTTTTT
>SMSQ01001493.1:31453-55090 GCA_019453375.1 Ctenoplectra terminalis
TTTTTTTTTTTTTTTTTTGTTATGTAAGGAATGCGGTTGGGGAGGGTTGATGAGTTTGTTTTCTGTTAGATGAGATAGAAGGTTTCGGTCTTTGAGTTCGCTGGTTCTTTTAGGTATGGTCTTTTGGAATCTGGTACGATTTTTTTTTTGTTCTTTTTTTTTCGATGGAAGTTAATTGACGGGAATGGAAAGTTTGATGAAGGAGAGAAAAGAATTTTTTAAGCTTGACCGATGGCGATTAGTAATTTGTATCGTGTGAAAGAAAATACGAGATGGATGAGAAAATGTTTCAAGTTCTTGTAATTTAAGTCTTTTTTTTTTTTATAGGATGAAAGCACGGAAGGAAAAATCGTTTAAAAGAATCTTTTGACAAACGAACATGCTGCAGATATTCACCTCGATATAATAATCCGTTGAAACCAGCGCAGCTTCATTAAAAATGATCGTCACTGACAGTTAAGCATCCCCTTAACGTCGTTCCTCTTGTCTTTACATTCGACAAAGGGCTTCGAAGTGTCGTAAGCTTCTGTTAATTTATCACGAAGGAAGTTGAGGGTTGGAGTTGCTCGTCGTAATATCACCCCGCCCATCCTTTTCTTGCCTCCGTGGCATCATCTTCCCTCCTCCTTCCTTCTCTCTTCCGGTTGATGCAAGCGTTCTATTTTATATACAAAAGACCTAATAGTGGTAAACGTTTCGAGGGTGCTCGCTAATGTTCCGACTGCCATTAAGGCGCGTATACGCGCGACACGTGGCCACCGGTAGAGAAAGAATAAAGCGTAAAGATGAAATGTTTTTGATACGAGACGGGGTGAAATGTCGCGTCGAGTTAAAAAGGTTTTATGGGTCTGAAATTGGTACAGGATGGATAGAAAATAAAATTATATCGAAGACACGATTTTCACCTATAAAGAAACGAGCTTTTATATTTATCTTTGGAAATATTCTTGTTGCTGTTTAAAAAAGGAAATTAAAACGTATTTTTTATATATTGAACGCAAAGAATGTAACGTCGGGCTCTCTATTACCGTTCTTGTTAAGATTCATCCTACGAAAATTAATTTTTGCTACAATAAAACGATCGTTTCGAGTAAAAAATTTTGTTCGAAAAATTTTCATCTCGTAATTAATTTTATGGAAGTTAATTTTATCAAGAATCAAAATTCCATTATATAAAAAATACCTCGATCATCGACAAATCAAACTACTTCAATCTTTCCATCGAATTTCACAATGAATTAACTTTTTCGACCACCAAGAATTCGGAACAAATGGCACGTGACCATAGAAAGTTTGTCGAGCCTCTGGATACGGTTAAGTCCAGTGTATCCAGGGGCGCGTAATCGGGTGGGCGTCGAGCAACGAAGGGAAAGTGTATGGCCGCATTTGGGAGCGTCGGGACGCCGGACATCGCAATCTCAACGTCCCGCCCAGCCCTCTTCTTTTCGTACCACTCGACGTTTGCCATTGTGATGGTAATATTCCCGGGCACGGTAGTCGGGGCTCAGATTTATTGTTCAGTCATTCTGGAATTAGCTTTTCTGTCCGGTGATCTTCATTGAAACCCATTGTCTCTTCTTTGCTACGTCGTAATGCTACCTTCATTTATTATTCTTGCAAATCTTCACAGACTTATTTACGCTAATGAACGTGGCATCGTTTCGTGCGAATTTGTTCGTGAACGTTAGGTCCCTCGTTCACGTGGCCCACGGCAATCGATTCCTGGCGATGTGTCAGGATTTCATAATGTTGTCCAAGCGAGATTTATTTTAATCGCCCGATTAATGTCGTGTAATGGGATTTGTGGAAGTGTAATTGGGTTAAGTGTCGATGAATGTAACGCGACACTGTATTAAATTGTTTTATTGGAAATCAGTGGCTTGATCGTTAATTTTTGATGGGTTTAGGAGTTTAAAGGTTGATCGGTTTTCAAATTCACAGTACTTTTTGATTATTCGTGAAGAATTTAATGCAGTTATCAAAGAACGATCGCATTGTTGCTTCATTGAAAAGAATTTTATTTAAAATAATTTTAACCGCATCATTATTAAAAAGTATATCTTAAACATATTTAAAAATTTCTTTTCACTTTACAGGATAAACCAAATTCAATAAATTCTCGTATCAATCTCTTAACAATTTATCTACCATATAATAACTATAAAAAATATCCTATTGAAAATCAATTTTTCACTCAACTCACCTTTCCAATCGCCTTCAACCACCTTCAACGGTCTCTTCGCTATAACAATCGTTGCAAGAGCATACCAATGCATCCTTGAATCGTTCTGTAGGATCGAGGGGCGGGCAAAAGTAGAAGAGGGAAGAATGAAGAGGCACGATAGACACGCTACAGATACCAGAAGGCAAGAGCCAAAGTTGGGTTGAGGGCGCCATTACGTCCGGCCACCCTTCGGTCCTCCACTTACCCCTAACGACGTTCCGGGCAAATAAAAGTTGATTTCTCTTCCCTCCCGCTTCTCTTCGTACGACTCTCCGACTCTTACAACCCCCACACCCACATCCAGCCGGCTGCCAAGGTATCCCTCTGTGTGTCTCGTTTCTCCATTTCACCGCTTTATCTCTTTAGGTGCCTTCCGCCTCATCAGCCGGCACAGGCCGTTCCTCGATGCCTCTCTGCCTACTGTATACGCTCGACTCGTGTCAGTCGATACGAAAATCATCGTTTCCTACCGGGTCGATCGTTCCACGATAATTGACGGATGTTGGGAATCGGTTTCGGTGTAATTCGTCTATGAAGAATTTCTTTGGACTTCGTATGGCTGGGTTGTTGGTCGAATTGATCAGGTTTGTTAATAGTAGAACTACGATAGAAAAGTAGAAGGAATATTAAAAGATAAATGGAATAATATTAATATTAATAGTAGAACTACAATAGAAAAGTAGAAGGAATATTAAAAGATATATCGAATAATATTAATATTAATAGTAGAAGTGCGATAGAAATGTAGGAGGAATATTAAAAGATAAATCGAATAATATTAATATTAATAGTAGAAGAATTTCTACGATAGAAATGTAGAAGGAATATTAAAAGATAAATCGAATAATATTAATATTAATAGTAGAACTACGATAGAAATGTAAAAGGAATGTTAAAAGATAAATGGAATAAAAATGGTGTTTGTTTACGAGAACGAAATGAAACGGGAAGAAAATATCTATGAAAAATTTAATTTTGATTTTTTTAATTTCACAAGATTATGAATGGGGTTTAAAAATAACAATAAAGGATAATACAAGAATCAATGGAAAATGTTTATCCAATATATGTTGAAAGAAGTTGTATCGCTGAAAAATGATTTTACGAAAGAGAACAGTCTTTAACTATTATCTTTCTTGGATGAAATAAATTTCCAACGACGGCAAGGATGTTCCCACCCTGAATGGTAATAATTTCTCCTGTGTACACATACGTTTCCTTGATTTCGCTCGAAGATCGGGTCTTAATGATCGTGCGGCACGTGTCAGCGAGCATTCAATGAATGTGACAAAGCACTAGGGGATGTTGGGGTGCCATCGATACTTGAGGGCGTTCTGTAGACACTTTCTATTACGAGACAATCTGTCCGGAACATCTACACTCTTACTCTAATTCTTTTTAACCAAACAACATAATTTCGTCGAAAAAATAATCAAAGATCGCTAATTTAAAATTACAAAGCCTGTTTCAATATTCATTGATGAAACAATGTAAAGAGGAAAAATAATTACACAAGATTCAAAGGTATGAACGAGGAGTATAAGAAATATAATGGAATTTGATATTGATATGATTTTAATGTAAACCGAAAGGATACCGATAGAATTAAATCGCGCGGATTCAATGGAAATAGGGGAGCTCGATTTCCGAGTTGGTGGAGTTCGATAGCAAGTATAATGCCTCGGCTAAATGCACTGTTCAATGGCGCAAAACCAAATCCACCGATAGGACCATCGATTTTATTGAC
Source organism: Ctenoplectra terminalis (assembly GCA_019453375.1). Taxonomy (NCBI): domain Eukaryota; kingdom Metazoa; phylum Arthropoda; class Insecta; order Hymenoptera; family Apidae; genus Ctenoplectra; species Ctenoplectra terminalis. The sequence continues at coordinate 35,425 of SMSQ01001493.1, forward strand.
ACGTAAAACTTTATTCCCATCAAAGAGCCATAATGTAGCCATGGACATAGCGATCCACAGAAACATTATTAAGAACAAACAAATGAGAGGATTACTTGAAGTTTGATGTATTTTAGATGAGACGAAGATAATTGAACTCGATGTGACTAATGTTACGTTGCACTATGATACAGAAGTGACATACACTGTAAAAAAGTACTCAACGAACGTTTATTTCGAAGAACCATCCAAACTGATAAACCTTAAAAATTTCTGTTCGTAAAGTTTCTATATCCGAAAGAACCAAAATGAAGCTTCGACATTTCCCGTCTTAAGTATCTCGAACGAAAGACTACGGGCTCACTTTTCGAATTATTAAATTAAAAAAAAGCCACCCCTTATTTCTCATTCGTGTATCGCTACAATTCTCGTATCAAAATTCATCGAACCATCATGGTATCCCATGGAGCCAGCTTCAATCGAATTAGTGCAATAAAAACGACGCGGCTCTCGATCCATGCGAAAAACGTTCTCCGGCATTTTATCCGACGCGTTTCGAATTCAGGGGGCGGAGGTAGCGGCACGTGGCGCGTTGCGGAGGGTGCCTAACAGAATTATAAATTCAGCAGCGACCGGCGAGCACACACCTGAGTCTATTTCGCGGCGTTCGGCTAGATTTCCCTCTCCTCCTACGCCACCATTGTGTTGTGTGCGCGCTCAGTCCGGTAATTGCCATCCTAATAATTGCCACGGGCCGCATGCGGCGTCCAGCCGCGTCCACGGCTCTTGCATCACTGTTTCCGCCTGTAAATGATGGCCACCGCGCCGCTATCCAATCTACGCTTATCGAACAAAACCGCATGATATCCGAAGATTCCTCGCGCACCCGGGATCTACCTTTGCGAGGACACAAATCATACCTGACGCGACGTTCTCGCTGACTGGTTTACTGCTGCAGCAGTTTTAAGCGACACTGGAAATCCAGGAAAGGTTGTTGATTTATGTTTTCAATAACCTGTATTTTGTCGCTCAATTGGTGCCTTCTCTTATTTTTTTCTTTTCAATTCGAATATGGTTATCTTTTCGTTATAACAGCATCTAATAGGTGTCNCAATTCGAATATGGTTATCTTTTCGTTATAACAGCATTTAATAGGTGTCTGTATTTTGTTTCTTTGTTTTTTTCTTTTTTTGTAATNCAATTCGAATATGGTTATCTTTTTGTTATAACAGCATCTAATAGGTGTCTGTATTTTGTTTCTTTGTTTTTTTTTTTTTTTTTTTTTTTTTTTTTTTTTTTTTGTAATATTGGAAGCGTAAAAGATGGTAATAATAATAATATACTGAAAAGTAATCTCTTACTTTTTTTTTTCTTTTTTTTTTTTTTTTTTATTACAGTATTTAATAGGTGTCTGTATTTTGTTTCTTTGTTTTTTTCTTTTTTTGTAATACTTCACGCGTAAAAGATGGTAATATTAATAATAATATACTAAAAATAGTAATTGTAGCAGATAATAAAGCGTTTCTTAAATGTTACTTGATCGTATCACTTTTGATAGCCGCAAAAATTCAAAAATTAAGATTTTCAACTATTGTATCAAATAATTTGAATTTACTAATGGTTTTAATATTTCCTTGCTTTTGGTTATTAAATATTGTTATATCGTATAATGGCGGTAAATTAGCCCCTCAATTTTTACCAATGAAAGTTAACTTGAATTAGAATATTGCGCGCGCATACTGCCGCCGTGTCTTTTTTGAACTACGTACGCAGCCTTATAACGTCCCTTGGAACGTCAGTGATATTAGATGATTTTCTTCTTAAATTTGTGTATATTTAAGCGTAAGTATTGGGAAGAAAAGTTAGTATGATGTTTGTAATACGTATCATCTTTGAGATTTCTATGTTTTATTTGTATTACAGGTGTGATTTAGGATAGAGGATCGATTATTACTCAGATTGTCTCCAACATCAACGAAATGCTACTCCGTTTCTCCTTATTTCATCTTTGTAGTGAGAGAATATTTCTATTAATGTTCATTGTGTTTTAAGTTAATTGCTAATGCAATCTTTGTACTTGTTACTATTTGTGAATGTATTTACATGTAATTGGTTATATATTCTGACATAACCTGCAAATCATTGTAGACTGATCTATATTGAATTTTTATCAAAATACTCAGTGTGTGTAAATGATACATGTATTAACATCTTGAGAAATAATTTGTAAGAAAAATAGTTTAAAATTTGCATTATCCATACCACAATCACTTTGATTGTAGTTAATTTATGTAATTTATAATTGATAAGATACTTATCATTATAGCTTCAATAATATCATATTTTACACATTATGTCAAGTTTATTCATTTTATATGTTACATCAATTATTAAGTTCTTTACAAATATAGAATTTAATGATTATATATTGTTACAAAGATTGCATTAACATTTAACCTTAAAGATTGTTGATGTACAAATTACTGGTCCTATTTGTATCTCATATTTTGTATGAATTTTCAAATACTTTTTGCAATATCACATCACACACTCACAAAATAAAATAAGCTTGCATTTGTAATTGTGTATGGTCATGTATCTGCATAATTATTCAGGTACTCAGGAATTACATAGTAGTGTTCCAAACAAGATATTTATTTTTATCTTCAATTAAAGAAATGTTTGAAGTTAATTTTATTTTCATATGATTACTTAGTTGTTATCTAACAATCTATTTTCAATTTTCCACTGACAAGAACTATCATTTAATTGATCCAAAGATAAATTCAGAATACTTTCAATCCCTAACAATAACTAATTAAATACATCCCTCACAACTTAGCTATTTCAAATCTTCTCAAAGTACAAAACACTTGATGGAACAGAAAAGTGAAAACAATACTAAAAATTCTTCTAAACCAAAGTAGATTGGTTAAAATAACAATTATAACAAAATAATGGCTAAAATAATAATTATAAAATTATAATTATAATTATAACAAACAAGTATACTTTAATGATAGCCAGTTCCAATATTAACACTAGAACTACCGAACCGGTCAAAATGACTGGTTCGTAACTTTTAACAGAAATTTTATAAATTTACTGTAACGCATTTTTAAGGATTTTTTATGATTCTCTCTAAGAAATATGCACAAAGAATTGTTACCCCTGTTATAAGTATTTTTTCAAATACCCATCATTCTGATTTATTTGGTACAAAATAAGTCTATCTTAATCGTCGATAGTTCCAGTGTTAACCCTTTGCCCTATAACCACGAGTCACAATATTTATGATAAAGTTCAATTTTAACTTTAACTGTAATTTAAATTTACAAGACTGAGAATTAGCAAATACAAAATACATGTAACATTTCAATACTTTGCGTTTGTCGGAGTCGAAGACGTGTCAAAGACGTGAATAACCATTGCTAATATGCATGAAGATTGAAGAAATGGTAAGCCAAGGGGTTAATCTCTCTTTCCTCAAACATTTCTCCACACTGTAACCCAAGAAACCGCATCAATTACACCCAAACATTCAAATCCACCCTCTATCGAATCGGCGGTGCAGTTATCAGCTTACCGTCGACACGCATGAAAATCCTCGTCATTATCGGTGAATCGAGATTGAACCGTGCCAATCCGACCAGAATATACCATGGTGTCTAGATACGCGCTATCCTCGAGTATCTCGCACGCGTCAGGTCGTATCCTTCGCTACGCTCGTATTATCGAGATTGGCCTCGCCTACTTCTCTTCCCCGTTCTCTCCCTCGCTATCCCGATCGTTTCGTTCCCGTCTCGGCGTCCCTCTCCGCGGCTCTCGAGCCCCCCAATCACACCGGCAGCCGCTAAGTGCGATCCATTACGCGTAATGGAATGTGCCAATTATAACATTTGCTGAATAATTGGCGGACGCTTGGCTGCGCCTGCCGATGCTTGCTGGCCGACGCACAGGATGTGTACATATGTATGCGTGAGCGTTCATACAGGGTGCTTCCGGTTTTAACGACAAATTGTCGGTATCACGGAACCGTAAAATAAAAGGTAGAGAAAATTGTTGCAAATCGACGATTTGCAAATTGCGGGTTAGGGTATGATAATGTGTTGAGATGTTAATCTTGGTATGGTCTTTAGCCTCTTTTTAATCTAATCACGTTTTTTTTTTTTCTTGCTTAAAGAAAATTATTTCGAGAACAGCTTATAATGGCTAGAAAAATGATTTGTAGGTATTTTTGAATTAATCTTCTTTCGTTTCCGCTGAGATAATAATTTTGAGAACAGCTTGTAATGGCCAGGAAAATTATTTGTAGGTATTTTTGAATTAATCTTCATTCGTTTTCGCTGAGAAAATAATTTTGAGAACAGCTTGTAATGGGTAGAAAAATTATTTGTACGTACTTTTGATTTAGTTCTGTTTTGTTTTGGTTAAATAAATAATTTTGAGAACAGCTTATAATGGCTAGAAAAATTATTTGTAGGTATTTTTGAATTAATCTTCTTTTGATAATTGTACAAAAATAGATATTACTAAACGATAGAAGATTTTAAGATAGTTGAGTTTAATTAATCAATATATAAAGATCTAAGTAAAGTGGTGAAGCTTAGCATAAAACTAAAATAAGAATAATAGTTTTTTTATATTTTTTTCAAAATTGGGAAATATGATTGTATGTTTTTGTTAAAATAGCTATTGAAATTTTTCTACTGGAAGCGATAGCAGTTTAAAAATTTTTATTTCTCATCGCGCTGTTTAATCACATTAGCGATAAAATTTTTTCAAAAGCTGTGTCGATATTCTTGAAATCGGTGTATCAATTTAACATATAGAATTCCCAAATATTTGAATAATATTTTGACAAAAAAATTCGATGGTCTTCTATTCTCTGTCGCTTCATGAATTACCATTCTCTATGTTAAAATAGGATTACCGTTACATATCGTAGCTCCATGTATCAACCATTCGTTCGGCGAAGCCAAATTACAAATTGGCCGGCAGTATTTGTCGAAAAAATTTAACGAACTTTTTTTCCCTCGGGTTATTAATTTTTTAACCCACTCCATTTCAAATAGGTAAATGGAGCGTTAGCGTTTCACCATAGCAGCACGTGCAATGCCTCATATACAGGGTGTTCTGTAACAAAGAGATTCTTCGTCAATTTTTCATACAGTCTGTTTTTTTTTCTGGAATAAACTAACAATAAATTCAAAAGTATTAAAATGTCCAGCGTACGAGCTAGTGAAAGTATAAAATATATCAGAAAATTAGAATATTATTATTTAATTTAGAATATACTTCTGTCGATATTATTATTTAATTTAGAATATACTTCTGTCGATATTATTATTTAATTTAGAATATACTTCTGTCGATATTATTATTTAATTTAGAATATACTTCTGTCGATATCACTTTTAAATACAAACTTAAAAAAATACAAATACAGATCTTATTAACGATTATTATTTTTAGGTACTGTTTCCAATTATTAAATAATTATCGTGGTTTTTGATAAATTTAGTAAAAATTAAAACATAATGCAGACTTCGTATTTGATAAAAGCAATTTAAAAATTTTTTGAGCTCCGACACTATCAATGCCAAGCAACGATATAATGTCGAACAAATCAACACGAATATTTTTATGAAGGATAACGTTCGACTCATAACGCAGCACCTGTTATGGTATATCCTGTATATCGTTTCGAGGCAGGAGGATGCGTAAAAACGTTCGCTGACGTGTACGCAAACTATAACCAAGTTATGCAGCCTGCATTTTTCCATCAGCTATCCGGCGCTGATCAAAGTGCTGGGCGCAGCCGTATAAAACGGCAGTAATACGCCAAATATAAAATGTTGTTTACGGAATGAGTTATCCGGAAGAGTTTAAATCAAAACTTATGAAAGGCTTTATATACTTCGATTTCGTTACGCGCTTTTTATTCCGTCCGCCATTTTGGTGCGTTAATGGAATCGGTAAAATAAAAATGGTCGAGAGATTGCAGACGTCGCGTGGAACTTTGGTATCGCATTATTTTTCTATAGCTCGTTTTTTTTTCCTTTTTTTGGAAGAGTTTAGTACCGTGTCTTCGTTATTTACTTTGCGTTAAGATGGTGATTTCAGAAATTTCAAATCAGGCGTATTTCAGTACACAATTCCATATTAATTAACCCTTATCGGACGCTAGCTTTTTATACACGATTCTCACTAGGTTGTAGTTGTTTTCAGTAAATGTGCGAAAAATTTTCAGTATCGTAGGAACAACACTTTTGTTAGAAATTATTTATTTTTCGAAGGTGTATTACACATGTATGAGTTTCAAATAATTATTTATAAGTTTTCAATGATATTTTTTTAAACAACCTCCAATATGAAGATTTGGAAGGAATAGTTTTCTGTTGCACGTTTACAGACAGCGAATTTTAATATGATCCATCTTGTCTCCTCACACGCGTCATACGACCACAGCGACAAAGTACTGTTGTCACATCAGAGGTGACTTGCGTCCGTTAAGGGTTAAATCATTCTTCGAAGACATAAAATCAAAAATATACGAAAAATAATTCTAGTTTCTTCGTAACGTATCATGACGCAGAAATCAATTATAAAATTGTTGCTTTCCACGAAAAATAAAACAATCCTCACTGTTTTATCCCACACAATTCCCGACCAGAATAAACGATACCCGGTTCCACTTCGTCGCATTAAACAAGACGCTAAAACGAATCCTGAGAGACTCGATTAACGAGCGAACCGCACGCTGAAAGCTTAACCGCGGCGAATCCTTTTTCGTCCTCGCGAACCGGCGATCAAAGTGTAACGAGCTGAGCATCGAATATATCGAGGGTAGGTTTTGCGAGCGAGCGAGCGAGCTACCCTAGTTCCTCGCGTATACGTGCATTAAAAAAAAAAAAGAAAAAAGATAAAAAAGAAGGAAAGAAAAAACTTGGGAAAAGGAAGAAAAACGTAAAAAAGAAAGGAAAAAAAAGAAATATCTCGTCGAGTCGACCGATGTAATCGCGTTACGCGAGCAACATTTTAGCGTCGAGGTATCATTGGCGATCCGCAATGATCAAAGTGCAGAATGTCGGTGACACCGGTGGATGGTTTCGACCATGAGAGAGGGTAGATAGAAAGGGGCGAGAGGAGGAAGGTTCGTTGAAAACCACGTTAGTGCGCGTGTTTTCGCGCTATCCAATCCGCGGCAAATTAACCAACCGAGGAAAACCTCGTTACCTTCGAGCCGGCGGCGTTGGCTTCATCCAGTTCCGTTTCCGCTTCCTCGGGATAAAGAGTGCACCGATGCTGCTGCGACCACGTGCCAAAAAAAAAAAAATAAAGAAAAAAGAAATGCAGGTCATGCTATGTAACTTTACAAACGACCATCCTGCTTCCTCTTCTGTCCCTTTTGATGAGCTTGATGAAGGTTCAGGGCGGATCTTTACCACTTCGATGAGGATGAGAAAATGTATTCCTGAAAATTTATTTGTGGGTTATTTTTCTGAATAAGCGGAATGGCAGTTTAACCATCTGTAGCGCTACACGACTTAGAAGTTGTATGCTCGAACATATACATATTTAAAAAATTTTGTTTTATTCACGACTGTATTGGTAAATTTGATTACCATAGCATTGTACGGATTGCAGTGCATCTGGAGGAATTATTGGCTCAAAAATTTTCAAATCAAAGCGAGAAATTCTAATTAATGTACGGATTTTAGGTTGCAGACGGGTGTCTCTATAAATATTGAATAATGGACACTGTCTTAAGAACAATAACTATTTATTAACCAACAACTATGCTCAATAATCCAATACTCGTTCTCTACTTCTCTTTACTCGACTCTCGACTCTCCTTGACTTCTCTCCGACTATACTCTGACTCTTCTCCGAGTATCTCTCGACTAACCCCTCCACGCATTTTCTCCATTCATTTATTCCTTCATTCTCTCTTCTTCTATTCTCAATCTCTTTCACTCTGCTCAGACATTCCCAGAAACTCTTCGGTCACACGATATTCCCTGTCACTCGGTCCAAATACTCTTTTCTCACACGTCTATCGCTCGGCCCAAGCACTCGTCTCTCGCACATCTATCGCTCGGCCCAAACACTCGTCTCTCGCACTTCGATCACACTGTCCCAAACACTCTTTATTCACATCTCTATCACTCCAGACTAAACATTCTCACCTCAGACTTATCATTCCCACATTAATTCTAATTTTTTTTTTTTTTTTCCGATAAGCGGACAAAATTGTGGCTATAGAGGGTTAAGTTATTTTATAACAAACGATATTTCTGTCCTGCTTCTGTTTGGGAATTTTGATTCTCTTTATTGAATATTAACGCGGCGTATAGTGTTGTATGAACGTATTTCAAAATTAAATTTTATATATATCAGATTTGCGTTTCGCAGTTTCTTAAGCATTACTCGCCAGTGGTCATCGCGTCAAATAATAGTTGTTCAAAATAATTTACTGGATATTTTTCTACCTCGTTCCTTTTCCAATCTCGATCGACCAATCAATTTTCGTCGTCTGTCGCAAACCGTCATATCGTTTCCTAAAAACCTAGCGAAGCCAACACAAACGCGGCCAAAATAAATTCAACGCGTATCCGCGTCTTCCGCGTGTTCATCGAAACTTAGGAACGGGCCGTACACGAAATACGTCGATTCGATATCCCGATAGGAAGAAGAACGAAGGAGAACAGCCGCGAAGTGGATTTGAAAATTGAAAATCATTGCGGCCGCTGATCCCCTTAGCTACCCCAGACAACCACGATAAATTCTCCTGCGCCCTCGTGCTGTGGCTTTACTCTTTATAAGGCGTTACACCGGAGATCCAGCGGTCGTTCCTTCGTTCGCCTTCTACACCCTCACCCTTTGTCCGGCGGAACTTTCACCCTTCGCGTCGGTGAAATATATACGATACCGGAATTACGCGCAGCCCCCTTCCTCTCGATGCAGTTCGCGTCGTTTGAATTTTAAGAAATTTTCGTCGACTCTTTGTGCGGTTATATTCAGATGTAAACGAAGAAATATTTCATGCGTTGCGTAGAAAATTTGTTTATTTCTATTTTTCCGACAGATTCATATAGCACTGAACTACTATTTTTTGTATCTGAAAAATGTTAGACCTTAGCGATAAATTGCTACCAATATTATATTCAATTACGCTTGGAACTTTTTAAAAATATTATTTTATAGTTTGGATTATTCTAAATTTTGGAAAATTAGTTCTGGAGTGTGGAAAAATTAGGTCTGGAAACTGTGTGCTTGAGAAAGAGTTAATTTGTTCTAAAATGCTTTTCGATCGTAACAGGGAATGTTATCGTTGAATTTCATCGCGAAAATTAAATTAATTTTAACACGGATCATAATTGTCAATTCGCGTGAAAACCAACCCCTAAAATGAACGTTGCATTTTCTTGGTACACCGGATCGCCTGTTTTCTTTTGCCAAGCGCCAACCGACCATAAAGTACCTTCATTTCCCTGTACAAAGTGATTCGATTACAACACCATCCCCTCTACCCTTGTAATGCCGCTTTTATACAAAATCGCAATTTATAATTCACGAAGAAATTGGCGTTCGATTTTCCGGAAAAACGATTTTCTCGTTGAAAATGGAAACATAGTAAATACGAGAGAGAATAATGGTTGCAAGCAATTTTTTATTTAAATGAACGAAGCAGAACGAAATGGTACTCTCTCAGTTTTTCATATATAATATATCATTTCTATCAAAACTGATATACAATGGCGTTTCTATTTCGTGAAAAAATTTTCCAATTTCCAGAAATATCAATTTTCTTACCTCGGTATTATACTCGTACCTTATAGAGGCACGTTTTCCTTAAAATTAATTTTATTTTTTTTAACGATACCAGAGCATGATTACCTCAAAACGAATCTAAAGATAGTAGCAGGGTTAATAAACAAAATCCTCCAANTTATTTTATAGTTTGGATTATTCTAAATTTTGGAAAATTAGTTCTGGAGTGTGGAAAAATTAGGTCTGGAAACTGTGTGCTTGAGAAAGAGTTAATTTGTTCTAAAATGCTTTTCGATCGTAACAGGGAATGTTATCGTTGAATTTCATCGCGAAAATTAAATTAATTTTAACACGGATCATAATTGTCAATTCGCGTGAAAACCAACCCCTAAAATGAACGTTGCATTTTCTTGGTACACCGGATCGCCTGTTTTCTTTTGCCAAGCGCCAACCGACCATAAAGTACCTTCATTTCCCTGTACAAAGTGATTCGATTACAACACCATCCCCTCTACCCTTGTAATGCCGCTTTTATACAAAATCGCAATTTATAATTCACGAAGAAATTGGCGTTCGATTTTCCGGAAAAACGATTTTCTCGTTGAAAATGGAAACATAGTAAATACGAGAGAGAATAATGGTTGCAAGCAATTTTTTATTTAAATGAACGAAGCAGAACGAAATGGTACTCTCTCAGTTTTTCATATATAATATATCGTTTCTATCAGAATTATTCCCTTCTCTAAAAACTGATATACAATGGCGTTTTTATTTCGAGAAAAAATTTTCCAATTTCCAGAAATATCAATTTTCTTACCTCGGTATTATACTCGTACCTTATAGAGGCACGTTTTCCTTAAAATTTATTTTATTTTTTTTAACGATACCAGAGCATGATTACCTCAAAACGAATCTAAAGATAGTAGCAGGGTTAATAAACAAAATCCTCCAACCCCAACTTATCACCTCCAAACCCAACACACTTCACCACCCACCTCCTTACGATGTTGATCATTCGATCATGACACAACCAGATCGTCAAGTATTCCTCTCAAGCCCGCGATAATCCCCTCGATAAACAATTGCATACGTTACAACCGACACGATACTCGCAAAGTGGCCTCATTTTTCCCATAATTCCATCATCCGCGGGCCAGAGAGGGGCGGTTAACCGGCAGAGGAAGGAGCAGCAGAGACAGACGCTGCTCCCCCGCTTGGCTGGCAGGCCGTAGAGCGTGCTCTCGACCGGCTTTGACATGCAAATTGCCTGACAATGAATTTCGTAAAACCTTTTACCGCGGAGTACGCTCCTCGGAGCACCGGCAGCTCGGCTGAAAACGCTCTCTCGCGGGTCCGCCCACCCACGCAGACGAGCCTAGCTCCTCTTCCGTTGGCGAACAAGACGCCAGACGACGTCGACCGTATTAATCACTGTCTACCGACATCAGGCCGCCGTCACGCCACCTCTCGACCTCCACGATCGTGCCGGGATCGTTCCGATGCTCTAAAATCAGTTACCGTGTCCTGATTCGCAAGCTCATCGCGTATCCCCGGGATCTTGATTAATATGAACGTCGTGGCTGGTATAATCGCCATCGAAACGGTGGATCGAGACGTGACAAGGTTGTCCCGGGATTGGGGGTGCGGTGTTGCATCGGGGTGAAATTGAGCACCGCGAAACGCTTCCTGAGGAACTCGTTACCGCGATTGGGGAATTCTCTTCTATGGAATTAAGGGGTGTTGGGTGAATTGAAATGTGTATTGTAATCTGGTTTCTGGTGTTGGGGGTGAGAGGGTTGTTTCGTTGGAAGGTGTGTTTGTTTGGTTTTAACAGGACTTGAGATTTGGTGATCTTCTTTTTTTCTTTTTTTTTCCTTTTTTTTTTGTTTTGTTTAGGAAGAAGTAGGTAAATAGTAAGCGTTTGGTTGGATACATGTTTTAAAAAGAGATGAATGAAAGAGAACAGGATTAGAAAAATTGTTGAATAATTAGGCATAAGGGGTGGAAGAAGAGTAGTATAGTGAGAGGAAAGCTGTGTTTATTAATATTTCAGTTAGATAGTTATCATAAAGGATCATTTTTAAACCTTTCATCGCGTAATAAGATCCTTTTTAAATATTTTGCTTTAAACGATACTCTCTAGACAAGAAGAAAGAAAAATGAAGAACTTAAAAACGTAAAAGGGGAGTGTATTTAAGGAAGATTTGTGTATTCGTGTCTTTTTGTTCCCCGATATAAGTGTTCGTTAATCAAGTGCTTATATTTCTTCTGTTCCTTGCAATTTTTCTAAATTCAAATGCTCGGTAACCAACTTTCTCGGAAGTTCTCCACCCCTGAAGCACTCAGCGTGGAATCGTATCCGACTTTAAGCGAATACGGAGGATTCTAGGAAAATAGTAAAACACAGCTGGTCCAAGGAGATCTCGCTGAGATCTAACTAGTTCAGACGTAAAGGGGCGCTCACACGGTCATTGACGAAGGAAAATAATAATAACCGATTTCTTCGTGTGACTTTTCTTCTAAAACATCGGTATAAAAATGTGATAGATTTATTCGATTACGCGACAGTCGCCTTTTTTGAAGAAGATTTATCTCGTTAAGTTGAATCTTCATATTGAAGTCCTGATCTTTCTCTGAACTCGAGGTTACTGATTTTTAATCATAAATTAGTTAACCAACGATTGTATTTTCTGCATTCTTCGTTTATTTTTATTTATCAAAGAATTTATCAAACATGTCAAATATACTCATATAATTTACACTTTTACATTTTGAAAATCCGTACACTTGTGTTTAAAAAATATATAAGTTTTTAAGTTTATAGGGTTTTAATATCAATCGTGAAAAATGTTGAAATACAGTACTTTGAAACTATAGCTCTCAAGCTTTTCTAATCGCTGACAACGTATTATCGTGTTTGAAGCTTGTCATGTTTGAAGCTGTATTAAAAGTACAAACTTAGAAAAACAATAATACCCATAAACTACCCTTATAATTTTTTTAAAACTTATACGTGCATGGTATTCTTGTTCAATCCGAAATAAGAGACTCACGGAAGAATTACCTATAAAATTGATTGTGTGAGGTCCCCTTAAGGTTGCAGTAGAAAGAGCTAGAGGATCAATCGGATTTTTCTTTGACTATACACAATGATAGGGGTGGTGGTAGTGGCTCGTTGAATCCCAGCTAGCCACGTAATGGGTATCGAGAGACATCGTTAAGCGTCGATCTCTTCTCCCAAAGTGACCTGGCGCCTCGCTTCTGCTCTCCTTTTCCTTTCCCCTCTTCCTTCAATTTACACAGAAACTACCCCTTCCTTTCCTCCTTTCTTCTTATTTTCAATGTCTCTCTTTTTGCCCGTACTCTTATTTTATGCCCAATTCATTCCTGTTTCCCCATTTTTACTTACTTCTTGTCACCCCTGGTACTTTCAAATTAACATCCCCTTTCGTATGCATTAAGAATCCTTGAAGAACCTTCGATTCTTGCTCGTAACAGATTTATCAAGCTCCTTCGATCCACCGTTTTCCTCGATACTCATTTTTCACTCTATTTCTCACCATCAAATATTCGTTGCCACTTTTAACCTTCTTAAACTCCTTCCCCGTACTCTTTTCCGCTTCGGCCTTGTCCCAAGCTCGTTTCACCGTATCGTTTCCCATTTTCTCGTGCATTCTTTTCATCCACCCACCCTTTCCCTCCCTATACGGCCCGTTTCTTACAATCAATTCACCCTTCTCCCGTACACCCTCCTCTCCTCCACTCTTCTTCCCCATTCGTTCCGTATTTCTCTCGCATACGCGTCTTTACGCCTGTTCCCTCGCTCTCTTCGCTATCAGTCTTCCACCCTCTTCGCCCTCCGACCACCTCTCCGTCCACCGCATCCGTATCCGGCCGAGAGGGTGCTGTAAGGCAACGTCGGTGCACACGTTTCCCTATATAGATCGCGATGGAGTCTGCGGAGCCGGTGGATAGGGTAGCTTGAGGTAGATGGATGCCCAGGAGTGGGGAGGAATGGGGGATAAACCATGATGTCGTTGATTAATACGGTTTACCAGTAAGTGTAACGGAGTGTGCAGAATACGTCTGTGCTCCTACCAGCCTCGCAAGCAACCTTCTCTTCTCCACCTCCGCCTCCTTGCGAGTCGCTTGCCACCACCACGGCCACTTTCGAGCAGAAGCAGAGGCTGCCACCCTCCACCCTGTCGGAATCCGTTGAACCAACCCCGAGCCACGTGCCGATCAATGGCGTCTTGTCTCTGGTTGGTCGAGCCAGGAACAACCCCCTCGCATCGTTTCGACCCTCTCCCTCTGGCTTCCCACGCTGTCCCTGTTTCCCGAATGGAAACCATTTTCGTTACTCTCGCTCTTCGCGGTTCCTCTTTGCGCGTCTCTTTCCGTCTTCAACAGACTTTCCCCTCTTCGCCTTGTTCGTGCGCTTCCCGTCTTCCTCTGTTACACCGGTTCATCCGCTTCTATCTGTAAGCGATTCCGCAGGATTCCTCTCTTTCTGTCTTACGTCCGATCCTCTGTCCTCGTTTCCTTCCCCGTTTCCTTCACCGTTTCCTCCTCCAACGTCCCTCTGCTCCGTTTTCTCGATACAAACCTGACCAGAAGAGGGTTGATCCCATAAGAGAGGGCGAGCTTTTCTTATGAGGAGCATTGATTGCCAACAACCCCTTCTTCACCCTCCCCTGCGGAGTTTCTCTCGAATCGTCCCTCCTCTTCCATCTTTCCACCCTTCCAACCGTCCCGCTGCGCTTCGTGTCATGGCACCTCGTCTCGCTTTTTAGAGGCGTGCTTTGTTTAAAAACTCGTCGTCCGGGGAATCAGCGGTTCAACGTGGTTTCGAGACGGAGAATTGTTCGATCGGAGAGTTGATAGCGTATCGGAGAGGGTTGTTTCGGGCAAGAGTTGTGTTGCTCGATAGATCGGTTTACCGCTAATCGAATTATTTTAGCTGGCTTCGTTTCTTTTGCGGTTCGGATGTTCAGAGATTAGCGTGGCTCGTTTAATCAATTATTGTTGGTGTGTTTGTTTTGGTACTTCGTTGCTTATGGAAAGTAAAGTATTTTTAGAACGTTGAGTTACCTCGTGGGTCATCGATGATTTCTATGGAGGAATTTTATCGGTCAATCTTTTGCGCATTGATTTTGTTTTCCGTTGACACAAATTTGTTATAAATATTGTTTACCGAACTGTAATACATGCGATTAATTTTATCAGATTAAAACGACATGTAATAATACTAATTATTTCAGCAGATAATAATCTTAAGTAGGTATATCATTTTTTTTGGGGGGGGGGGAAATTACTAAAAGTTATTAACGTTTCGTTAAAGAAGTTTCGTTTAAATTCTTCTATACTGTAAAATATATCGTTATTGAAAGTGTAATTCCGCACGATATTTAATTTTATTCCAAGANTTAATTTTATCAGATTAAAACGACATGTAATAATACTAATTATTTCAGCAGATAATAATCTTAAGTAGGTATATCATTTTTTTGGGGGGGGGAAAATTACTAAAAGTTATTAACGTTTCGTTAAAGAAGTTTCGTTTAAATTCTTCTATACTGTAAAATATATCGTTATTGAAAGTGTAATTCCGCACGATATTTAATTTTATTCCAAGAAGCTCGTTACGATATCGAGGATCAAGTTGAACGTCTAACTGTACTTACTCTGTTTCAAACTGATTACGAATACATCAGCAACTACATGTCGATCAATCCCTTCCTTTGTACACTGCGTGTAATTCAACGCTCAATTGCTATTAGATGTTAGTACTCCAGTAAATCTCTCTGATAGGTTCACTATAGCCTTTGATCACTGAGTACCGAGTTGATTCAAGGGATCCCTTAAGTGAACATCTGATCCTTTGCAACATATTATCTTGACTACATCGTGAAAATTTTAGCTCCTTGATCGAACGGATTATAAAACTTCTGGGAATCTTTATTGTGATATTGTTACATTGAAATACGCTTACATATTATTCCTTCGGAGAATTAAATAAAAGTGCCTTCATGAATGTAAGGTAAAAATCTTGATAGAATTGCAATTTTGATATCCTTTTAGAATAATTTGTTTCGGTATAAAATATTTATTATTAATATTAAATAACAGTAATGCTTATTGCTTATTTCAAAAAAATTCAAATGACATTTGAAATAATTCAACTCTCGATTTAGAGTAATAAAATTATCAAAATCGACGTCTGAAAATTTTGATTCGTAATAGAAAATAGGACATGAAATAGAGAAAATTTAATATCAAAAACAAAAATATTTCTAATCAGAATAATTGGTTTCCATTAAAAATAAATCTGACCAAGCTCCACCGAATCTCATCAATATTGAATAATAATATAATCTCCTCGGTACTCCAATTCGAATTTAAACAAAGATGAAATCTTCGTTCTGCCTCCACGAGCAAAATTTTAAATGCAACGTGGACTTTAATAAAAATGTATACAATGATTAAAAGTAAAAAAAAAAGATTGTTTTAAAATATATTCCCATGGGACAGGACAAAACAGGTGACGAAACGACGCAGATATTTTTTTTTTTTTTATTAAATACACGTTTTATCACGAGAGAACAAGTTTATTCGAATAATTCACTACTCACAGTTCGGGCTACATAATAGTTGCTAGTCTGTAACATACTGTTTATTAGATTATCCTTGATTAGCACTGACAATTCACCGGGATGTAATATACAGGTCTCTACTAGTATCTACGTGTCCTTTTTCGTCGTTATACTTCGCCTCCATAATTCATAAGAACAAACGGTAATCATATTGCAACGCAAACGAAACAATTATTTTACTATCACGAGCACAAATCGTGGAGACGACAAAGTGAATATAACACATGACTGTTTAGAGGAGTGTCGTTTCTTGTAACATTATTCTTCCCGCGTACTCGCTCGACTCGTATCTTCTACGATTGATAGCACTTGTACAGCGGCCATTCTCGTGACTTTTAATTAAATTACACTTTTACGCCGCTGGAAATCACTTTGTAAGGCATGTACGAATAGCCGTCGACTCGTCGTTAACGTGTCTGTCTTCTAAAACCGTGTAACGTGATCTTAAATGATGCTCAACACCTATTTCTTGATCACAAAAGTTGGGAATTTTTTTTTTCTTTTTTTTTTCAATTTATTCGTGGTACCGAGACGCTTTAGCATTGTAATTATTAATTCGGAGATTACCTTCTTTAAGTCGTTAAGAGTAATTCTTTCTTTCTTGTTTTAATAATTAGAGAAGGAAGAGAAGCGAAGAAATTATTTAATTATTGGTGGATCCTTGAATACGGAATATAATTTTCAAGAAACATGTTAAAAAATATTTCTTTTTTTTGGTATTAGCTACTGTTAGGATTAAATATTCGTTTCTTTATTTCAGTTATTTCACTTGCTCGTCAGAATTTAATGCTTGGTTCGTACTCAGAGTAGAACTCCTGTCTTATTCTTTCAATTCGTTATATTTGATAAAAGTTGGGAAGCAATTATAGCAAAAATATTCATATCAAATATGTTTTCATATACTTTTAATTGAATTGTTTCTTATAATACCTCCAACCAAAAAGAAAAAAAGTTCAAATCGATGGTACTTTCTGGTCTTTAAATAGATCAATTCGGTGAGATCAACTGAATCAAAAGAATCAATTTATCTATTTAAGAATCCCATTATTCATTCCATTGCTCGATCCAATATCATTATTTCTTTTTATAATGCACAAGATTCTGTAATTAGAGCAAAGATTAAAGATTTTATCTTCCTTCTCGGATGCTAAGAGGATTAAGAACACCGCTGAANGCGATGGAAACATCGTTTTAACCGGCGCGTGCTTGTATCGCGCAAACCAACCGGATATCCGCGTTACTCGGATAATACGGATATCCGTATTTGAATAATGCGATAGAGTAATCATATAATTCAAGAAAATTATCATAGACTCGATTTAAGGGTGATAATGGAAATTATCCTATCACGTAATACAAATTATCCAGTGTATCGAACCATGCTATTGAGTTCTAAATTGGGTTAGGTTAACATTATTCCGTTTCTCGTAACAGAAGGAACTACTTAAACGTAAGAAGTTTAAGAAGGTTGCAGTTATTTCTATGGAATTTCAATCATTCTCGTTCGGTGAATTTCAAATATCCGAAGATAAGAAATATATAATTTTTCAACCCTTTTTAATTAACTCTGTCAACAAGAATTTCACGATATTATTTTTTATTTTAAATTCCATTATCAAATTTATGACCACAGTTTGTTTTTTAAACAACACCGAATTTATTTTCTACTTACTATTGAACTGAAATTATAATAAATTTTGCAATAGAATTTGATTGCCATCGCAAAATAATACGGATATCCATTTTGTTTAGAAGATAAAGAATCAATTATTTAAATTCTGGGAACTATCTCGTTCACACGTACTCGAGTATCGACAACGGATATTCGAATGCTATTTCACAGATCGAAACACGAAATTTTGTTTGTCGGACATTTAAGTTTGGAACGCATCAGGCACGTGTTGGTCCTTCGCGATCGATGATTCAATCATTCTGATTCAAAGAAGCGATATTTACTCGTACACTGCTGGCAAAGATCGATTTCTGATTCATAGTCTGTTCGTTTTCGAAATATGCAGTTTGTGAATTATTTACAAATTGTCGTAAGAGTTCCACGAGTGGCTTTTCATTTCAATAAGAGTAAAATTTATTACACGATCAGTGTTAGACTTTTATTTTTATCTTTCTTTAAGGCAAAAATGCGTTCACGCAAGAAACAAACGAAGAATGATGTTTGAAATAGATGCATAAAGATTTTGATGATCTTGTGCCTTAATATCGAGTAATTAACTGTGTTTGGTAACTTATTTCGTTCTTTCGACAACCTGGAAATATAAAGAATATTTTTCGAATATTTGGAATAACGTAACATTTTTTTTTAAAGAAACAATTTTTTTTTTTTACAAATCGTCCAGTACTCCTGTACTATAGTTTCATTTTTCATCATCATGGACGCAACTTTTAATTAGTGATATTATTTTTAGTAACTAAATAAGGAATAGGGTAGAAGAGTCATTAGANCAAACGAAGAATGATGTTTGAAATAGATGCATAAAGATTTTGATGATCTTGTGCCTTAATATCGAGTAATTAACTGTGTTTGGTAACTTATTTCGTTCTTTCGACAACCTGGAAATATAAAGAATATTTTTCGAATATTTGGAATAACGTAACATTTTTTTTTAAAGAAACAATTTTTTTTTTTTACAAATCGTCCAGTACTCCTGTACTATAGTTTCATTTTTCATCATCATGGACGCAACTTTTAATTAGTGATATTATTTTTAGTAACTAAATAAGGAATAGGGTAGAAGAGTCATTAGAAGCCTCAGGTTTTGTTGTACTTTCGTTAAGCTATATTATTGACGAATTTTCAATGGAAATAGACTATTCAATTTTTCAAAGAGGTTAAGTTTCAGATTAACTTGAAGTTGATTGAACACCGAGTAATTAAAAAAAAAAAAGAAATAATATTCAACTGAAAACGAATAAAAATCTTCGTAAATGATATTGAAACATAGAATTGAAGATCCATCAGTGTCTTTACTAAATTATCCTTTTCAAACGATAAATGTTTAAGAATTGCAATATTTTCGACACGGTTAGAAATACTCCGATAAAAGTTCTCAAAACTGACGAATAAAATTAATCAAAGTGGTAACATAACTAAAATGAAACACACGTCGCCGCAATATCATCAAAACTAAATTATAAAACTTCACGACCAGCATTCAAATTTCATTCCTTCGTATTATCCGCAGTCACTTGATTGAAACTTAATCAAGGAGGCACGATCCAATTGTTAATCTCTTTCACCA
>SMSQ01001495.1:1924-14092 GCA_019453375.1 Ctenoplectra terminalis
TTTTTTTTTTTTTTTTTTTTCAGTAAGCACACGCGAAAGAAAAATGTTTCTTTAAAGAAAGTCACCATAACTCGAAAGGGAACTTTGGCTTGTGGATATCGTTTCGCGTGATCGAGATGCTTATTATTACCCTGGCACAATTTGTTCGGCGTCACATTAAATTATCCATATTGTTTCTGCTTGTGAAACGTATAAATATATGTGGAGAATTGTGTCTTTTTTAGAAATACTATTTTTGATAGAATTAGGCAATTAAGTGATTTGATAATTTTAAATATCTCAATATCTGCAAGGTAGAAATAGGAAATTAATAGTATTAGAGGGACTTAAAGTTGTTACATGTAACTAAACAGTGGATTTTTATACGACTTCATATTTTTAAGGAAAAAAAACGTAGAATTTCGGTAAAAAATTATTTCATCTAGCGAACATTATAAAAAAGCACTACGATGTGGACATTTGTCCAATAACTTTCTTATAATTTTATTTTAAATAAATCTTAAAAATTACCTTAAATAAATTTTCAAAATTACCTTAAATAAATCTTACAATTTTATCTTAAATAAATTTTCAAAATTACCTTAAATAAATATTACAATTTTATCTTAAATAAATTTTCAAAATTACCTTAAATAAATATTCTTATAAATGCATAAAAATCCGTGGCCTACATATAACGTAATTTCTAAATTTCACATATTTTTGCGCATCTACTGCAAAAACTTTGAACAATACAAAAAAAATTAATATTCATATCCCACGTCATTCTATTACACCATCAAAGTATATATAAAAATAACTATCAAAATAACTCGTAAACTAAAGATAAAAAAAATTAAAAGCCACAAGTTTAAAGCGAAAAAGTAATAAATGAAAATAGTCTTTTTTAATGGTAATATTATCGGTAAGCTTTCCAACGACAAACATCGCTCGGAAAAATTAAAGTATCCAGTCACACAAAATACAAGATAACGAATAAAGCTTAATCGATGAAAATGGTGGACTGTCTCGTAAAATGTAAATGTAAACGACGAATTTCCACAAGTATTTCGGACACAGGTGGCCCTGTGAACTGCTCGACATTAACGATATTACCTGGCAGACGTAACATGAATTATGGAGGAGGATTTATCCCTTTCCCTCCAGTCAGTGGCAACTTTGATGGCTTCAACTATCGACGTTATACTATAGCCGTAACAGCTTATAATCGCCAATTACCAATACTGATGTGTGGTATTAGACAAATTAACCCAGACTCGGGGAACAATTTGCCCTCTCGGCCATAAATGGACCATCTTATCTCGTGGATTACGTTTCCTCGCGTTTGCATTTCAATGTTGCAGCGTAGCAATGCTCGGTGTGCTTTTCGCGTGCAATACATCGATCAATTGTAGTATATTTCTTGATAATTCGATTTATCGGAAGATACGATCAGTTGGATGTTGAATTTGTCGGATGAAAAATAAATTACAATTTAGGATTGTTTAATATTGGAACTATCGACGATTGAAGTTATACTTATTTGTAGTAAAGAAATGAAAATTAAGTGTATATGAAAAAATATATAGCGCAAGGTGGATAAATATTAATACATTTTTAACAGAAGATTGAGAAAAATTCTACGAAAGTCGGTATAGTAATTTTTTTTTTATTTAGCTTTTGAAACCTCTGAGGTTTGATACAGTAATTTCTAAAGCCTGTATTAAAAATTAGGAGCTGATCATTTTGACCTTTTTGGTAGTTTTAATGTTAATGCATTGATGCAAAGAAATTAATATCGTGATTTAGCACTCGAATTTTTTATTATATTACTATATCAATTTACTCTTTAACAAGATCCTATTTTTTCATATTCCCAATTTTGATAAAAGTGTGTCCTTAACGTAAAATTG
This sequence comes from Ctenoplectra terminalis, assembly GCA_019453375.1. Lineage (NCBI taxonomy): Eukaryota > Metazoa > Arthropoda > Insecta > Hymenoptera > Apidae > Ctenoplectra > Ctenoplectra terminalis. The sequence continues at coordinate 3,817 of SMSQ01001495.1, forward strand.
AATCAAGAGAATTCTCACATTAACAATAGAGTTTTTATTATAATTTTTCTCAAAATTAGAAAAGTTTTTATCCAGAGGAAAACTCGATTAGGTCAAAAGTGACCGAAGGACTAGGTTAAATTATATTCTATAATTATAATAATTATAAATTTAAATACTTTCTTATTTCTCATCCTATTAGGAACATGGATTCTTATAAACGAAATGAAATAGTTTCTGCTTTCTATATCCTTATTTTACGGCCTGGAAGGAAACGTCTGTACTCGAGAAAATCGTACTACGAACTGACCTGGACACCCAAAAGAAAAACTGTCGTCCACTTATACCTAGAAACAATTACATTTTAAGTGTCCAGACTTTCTGACTTCCTCCGGACACATCTGACAGTCCTATTATTTTTACTTCTACGAAGATTTCTTAGAACAGTGAAACTCATTTTTGCTTTCAAGCGATATCGTATTTTTTATATTTTTAATAATCGTCCAACACATCCAAAGTAACCAAACCCACGAATTTATGTCAACTATATATAGTTTACACTATTTATATATTTTACACTTTATACAGTTTACACTATTTATATATTTTACACTTTATACAGTTTACACTATTTATATATTTTACACTTTATATAGTTTATACTATTTATATATTTTACAATTTATATAGATTACACTATTTATATATTTTACACTTTATATAGTTTCCAATTTATATAGATTGCACTCTTTATATATTTTACACTTTATATAGTTTCCATTTTATATAGATTGCACTATTTATATATTTTACACTTTATATAGTTTAGAATTTATATAGATTGCACTCTTTATATATATTTTACACTTTATATAGTTTACAATTTATATAGATTACACTATTTATATATTTTATACTATTTATATATTTTACACTTTATATAGTTTACACTATTTATATAGTTTACACTGGTAAAACTTTATTATGATAACATACATTGTAATAAATTTATATAAACAGACAGTCGAAACGACAGATAAACGAGGAGCAACGATATCATCGTCGAAACTCTGTAAGAGAGGCGTGGATAAAAAATTAAACGGTCTCGGCGTCGTCTCGCACAGGGTCGGACATTTTGACGAGAAACGAGGAAAGCAGCAAAATGGCCGACACGTGCGTTGAATTATTCAGAGGCAAACCAACGACTCGCGCGTCTCGCGCATGCTCTCCGTATCGTATTTGTATCAGTGATCGGTGAATATTTAGCGACGAATTTATCCAAATCATGATCTCGTATTTCGGCCAACGTGCCGCGTTCACGTAGCCGCGTTCGATCACCGATCATTCTAACCGGAACCGGGATCAATATTCCTCGCAACGAATTCCCGTGATGCGTTGCGGTCTCCGCTCGATCGAGAGAATACAAAGTTCTGTTTGCCGCGTTTCGATACGTGCGAGAAACTTGCTCGATGAAATTCTACGCTTCCGCCGGAGGAAATGGAGTATTTTGGACGGTGTATTGTTTTATCTATAGAGACGATTGGTTGGTATTGGTTCGAGTTATAAGTGACTTAAGACTGCGGATGTTCGTATGAAATAGGTTACGAAACGGGATTTGGTCGGATATTTGTTCTATCAACTTTGACTATTATGAATATTATATTTCATATACTATACTTATATACTAATATAGAGATTTATACTAATATAAATAAACTTATTTAAATATAGTTTATGAACATTTAATTATTAAGAATAAAGTTTAGGTGAGCGACTATGATGCGTAATAATATACTATCAATCTTACACTAATTCTTTAACCACGTGTAAGGGAGAAAAAGAGAGAGAGACGGAAATAAAGCGGAAGGAAAACGGAAGAACGTAAGATACGGAAGTCACGGAAGACACGGAAGTCACGGAAGAACGGAAGTCACGGAAGACACTAACACTTTCTGAAGTCTTTGTCAGAATAATCGAGCTCTGTGGCGCGTGGGAATTATTTGGTTTTATTCAATAACATATAAAAAATAATAACTGAAGTTCAACAATACTAACAATACTCTTAATCACTCTATGTCTCTCCTCGCTACTCTCTTTCCTTACTGCCCTCTTGCCACACAATCTCTCGCGCCCCGAACATTCACTCGCTTAAATGCACATCCCTCAATCGCTCTATCTTTTTTCCACATACATCCCTTTTTCACTCGGACTCAAAATCTTCGCATCCATCCCTTCCAATCACGCAGTCACGTAGACTTCATTCCCACGGCCCAGTTTCTCGGTTTCAAACATACGCTAGACACAACCCAGACACTCTTCGCTAACATTCTTTCGACCACCCAAGATTCGACCACGGTCACACTTTTCCAAACATACCCGGATCAGTCTCACTCGCAACCATAAATACATTCACACCACCAGTCAAGAGGCCCATCTACTGGCGCCGTCACGTCGCAGGTACTGGCGACTCTTACACACGCAACACACTCATTCGACGCTCTCTCAACACTCCCTTCCACACTACGTTCAACTCTCCGTTCAACACACTGTTCTACTCTATTCAACACACTGTTCTACTCTATTCAACACACTGTTCTACTCTATTCAACACACTGTACTACTCTATTCAACACACTGTTCTACTCTATTCAACACTCTTCCACACTACGTTCAACTCTCCGTTGAACACCACGTTCAACTCTGTTCTACTCTACTCTACGTTCCGTCCAACTCTCCTCGTTCAACACACTTCCACGTTCCGTCCAATTCTGCCTACGCATCGACCCATCGTCCGTCCGTTGGGTCCGGTCCCCGGCCGTTACGCCTTTATTGCCCTCCATAAACTGCAAATTCTTAAAACTACGACACTACATAATACTATACTAATACTAATTATATTTGATATAATATACTTTGAATATTATATTTCATGAATAGTTCATTCCAAGATTTTGTGTGTTAATTCGTTGCATTTGTAGTGTCGTAGTTTTAACCACTTGCGCTGGTAAAAAATTCACCGACGCGTGTAGCAGAACGGTCCAGCGTAACTCACTGAGAAGCGTCATGGAGCGTTCGATGCCTTAGAGAAATCGGAAAAGGATTTATATTTCTTAAACTAATTTATTTTCGACCTAGAACTTTCAATGGTTTTTTAAAGGGAATATAGAGCGTCGATTGATTATAAAATTATACAAATATGAATATTTAATTTATTCATTGTTGTATCCTTATGAAGCCATCATTCATTCATGATCATTCCCATATAAACCCCGGACAACGAAAAAAAATGTAGAATAAAAATTGGATCGGGTTAAAAATAAACGTCGTTTTTGTTTCTGCGACAATCGTTTTTGTGTCTGCGACATCGACGTGCATACCACGTCGTTGGCGATTCTGTGACAAAAGCATCACGACGTGCGTGGCACGTCTTTCCAGCAGAAGTGGTTAAGAAACCTTAGTTTATAGAAGGTGATAGAAATAACGGACGGAAACCAGACCCAACGAACGGACGATGGGTCGATGCATTGCTGAAGTTTATAGGAGTGCGATGGAGGGAGAAAAGGGACCAGCGAGGGTTTTCTTGCGTGGAAAAGAGTATCGAGGGTGTCAAAAGGTACAGCGAGTCGAAAGTGTTGCTGTGTAAAAATTGGAACGTTCGGTTGATTATATGTTTATCCAGATCATTATAACTCACATAAACCTCAAAGGTATTAATTGATTAAACTTTTTATATTTTACTAATTTTATCAAATAAAACTCTATACATTTCTAAACTTTTTTAAGTTTCACAGGACTATCGTGTTAGAAAATCGCGGTGAGCAAACGGCTCAACCGGGCCATGTGTATTTCGTCGAAGTGCTTCTCTTCTTAAGAGAACTTAAAACTTCCGAAGAAAGATACAGGTATCCACATAGCGGTGTATATCGAGCGCAAAAGGTTGTAGTGTTATTTATATGAACTCTGAATTCCTAAATTTTAGCTCAGCCTGAAAAATGGTATTCACAATTTTTCGTCTCCCAACCAAACAAAATTTCGATTATAAATAGTTAATAAATACCGTTTAGGTTGGACGCGATGAACGAAGATTCATCGATGGCATCCGTAAAACAAACAATCCCCGGATAGTATAGAACGCAGATATTGCGACCATCAACACCTCCAGCGTCATTGCATCATTAATTAATCATATTCATTGCGTTTCATGCCTGCGGGAATTCGGAATGTATCGCCTAAATCGAAGCCCCATCGCGTTCACACTATTCTAGAATAGTTGCCATTTGGAACAGTGAAATCGTGCTCGAACACGCGGAAAATTAATCTAAATGCTGATTATCTGACGAAGAAGATAATTGGTATAGCAGAAGAGGATCGGAGCACCGTCGAGTATTTTAAATTGTTTAATTAGGAACAAGAGTTATTGTAGGTTGTTGCAGAAATTTTGATAAGCTCGATGTGAAGAGGATTTTTTAGGAATTGAGAAATAAAAAGAGTAAACGATATAGGTGTAAAAAATGAGTAAAAATTTAGTATTAAATAAAACAAATATGTGTTAATTTTGGAACTTAGAATTAGAGTAGACCGAGACGAATCGCATCGTTTTCTTTTGATTGTGAAAATTTTTAAAGTTAATTTTCTGTCACGGATTCGTAATTAACTCTTTGCACTCACGTGTCGAGCTACACTCGACACTTCGATTTGCTACATTTCTTTCTGTTTTAACCTACGAAACATATTCTTTTATATTAAAATTAAATTTTACAGGAGTTTATCGATGTGGATGTGTTATCGATTATAAAAATATGACGATTAACGCAAATTTAGTAGGCTTTTGAAGATATTTTATTAAATACTACCCAGTTGAGATAAAATGTTGAGTATGACTAAGAGCACTTTAATTTGAAAATTAATGATAAACAATTTTTTAAAACTTGCAAACCTTTCTTTTCACTGAATTCTTATTTCCATCCGATTCGTCTTAGTTCGCTCTATTTATTTAAAATTTTTTAGTTCGCTTTAATACGCACAAATATTTTCTTTCACAGAATGTTAATTCAAAATTCTAAAATCAACCATTGAAATGAATAGCAACGGATAATTACAGGTTATAATAATTAATAATATACATTTTGTATTCATTTTAATTCCACTGTTGTTCAAATAACATGTTATTTGCTAACAATATCCAGTGGCTCAACAAATATACCAACAATTCAGTTTTAATCTTCACATTTTCCAAAACAAGCTTCTGCTTCCTCTTCAATAAACATGAAAAATAAAATCCAGTGGTAGGTACATAAAACACGACGAAAATTGGTAACGAAAAAATTTACACACCGCCAATTCTAACATTTATCAAACGGAACAAACAAATCCCGTACAACCGCGAAACAAAGGAGCATAAAAATGGGAACATGTTTCATCCTGCAATTTTCAACAATTCCAAACGATCTCCCTTTTTTTTGCCCGCGTTTTTTCTTGTTTTTTTTTTTTCTTTTTTTTTACAACCGATCATGCGTAAAATCATCGATACTCGTTAACAGGAGCCACGTTTCGCGTTCAGTTTTAAGCGACAACGCCTCGACGAATTTATTTCCGAGCCAACAACGATTTCACTGTAACGAGTCATTAAAATTTCGTAGCCACATTATCGCCGGACGCAGCGATCCAACGATGCTAAATATTTGATCTGTTTTTCACGTTCGCGAACCTCGCACCGATATATTCGGCGAGCCACGCGTCAAAAAACGAAAAATCGCTGCTCGAGCACCGAGCTTTGGCCTAATTTTCCCGCGTCCTAGAAAGGGAACAGCCCTTGGGGGCTAGTAGAGGATGAACGAAACGATCAGCCTCACGAGAGACTAGAAATTAGGAGGCAACCGTTTTTGGTTATCTATCGTTGGGTACTTGAAATTATTGGAGAGCTTTTAAGGTATTATCGTAAGGATCTCTTTTGGTTTCTACGTGTTACGGTTAAATTTCCATATTTCGGAGCCATTTTTACTTTTTTTTTTTTTTACAACGAGATAAGTAGTAAATGGATACAAAAAATATTTACGTGTACAGAACTGGATAGAATTGTAGTAATGTAAGAGTTAAAATTATTGTGTATGAAATTATATTAAAATACAAAATTATAGCAATTTAAAAATTGGTTTAAATTAAGTTAGAACCACTTACAATTGTTAAATTAAATTAGAATCACTCACAATTGTGTGAAAGGTCTGAAGATAATTTAATTGATACTTTTATTAAGTTTTGAAATTAGTAGAATTTGTTATTTCCATGGTTTTAGCAAAAACACGAAAGATATTGAAAATTGAGGGCGTTCAAGTGCTGTAGCATTTTTCATTAAATTTTATATATTAATTTAAAAATATCAAATTTTTCTTACGCGTTATAGAAAAATATATTTATAAAAGAGCGTTTATCAGTTTGTAGAAGATATAATGGCTGCTAATCGTGAAACAGACTGTTACTAAAATCGTCTAACCCGAACCTAACCGCGAGAAAAATAGTTGGAATAAAACCGTCACAATTTTGTCCAGCACTATATCCGTGATTTATTTATTTATCAAACTGAAGTATTTTTAAAACGATAAACGTAATGTATATGGGCCAAATTTATAAATATCGAAGTAATAAACCCAACGTTTTTTCCGTAAAGCGTTCAAGTTACAAACGACGCGAGCTCCGGAACGAACTCGCGTTAGTTTCCTTATTTCTTACTTCTATAAAAAGTTTTCACTTTCGGCCCTCGCGTCACCGTCCCGACTCGTCAATAATTGTGATACCGTTCAATCGAAATCCTATAACGTTGGTGCAATTAAATGTAAAGAAAACCGGCGCGGATAACGATTTCCTGGGTCGCGATACTTACAAGCCTCTCCAATTTCAAAGTTGTTGGAGAAGATATAAAGTTCAAATGGCGATTTCAGTCGTAAATCTTCGATTGGATCGTCGAGGTCTGCGGCGAAATCCACTGTAAATCGCGAAAGTTTCTTCTTAATCGCTGAAAGGCACTTCGCGAAAGTTACCGCTTACAACTTCCCCTCGATTTCCACTATTCCAACCCCTTTTATCACCTCCCACCACCGAACTCCTGTTCTCTGCCGCTCGTCCTTAAAAATCTTAACATCGTTCGAATGCGAGACACAGACATCGAATTTCGCGGCAACGAGGAACTTGCTCGCGATCCTTGCGCGATAAAAAGTTTGTTATCGAGCCGGTTTCTTGGTTGGTCGACGGTGTTGGTTCGGGGTGGCGATTAAAGCGTGCCACAAGTGGCGCGTCAAGCTTTGGATCGTTGGAATTTTGACGCGATTGAAAGAAATAGAGCGAACACAATTTAACGTCTTAGCTGCGGCGAGATTTTTCCCGGAGCTACACCATTGTACGGTTTGGCCTGACGCGGACTGTATCCAGAGATGCTTTATAGTACGTAATTATGTTGCGACAAACGTACGAAAAAATTAGTAAATAAATTTGTTTTCTTCGTTAATTTTGATATAAAGAGTCTGTAAGAGAAGAGAGAGAGAAAGAATAAACGGAAGAGTCGATAACACTAGACACTATTCATAGAATAGACAATATTCGAAAGGGTTGTCAGAAATGATCAAGCACTGGCACGCAGGGTTACTTGGTTTATCATAAATTACTAAAGTTAATATTACTATTAATACGTAATCAATACTCTCTTCCCTCGCAACAATCATCCAATAATGCCTCGCGCCCCGAACATTCGCGCACTTAAGTATCCACCCTCGGTCACTCTATCTTTTTCTTACACTCATCCCTTTCCACTCGCACCCAAAATCTTCGCATCCATTCCTTCGAATCGCGCAGTCACGTACACCTCATTCCTACGGCCCAGTTTCTCGGTCCCAAACATATCCTAGACATAACCCAGACACTTTTCGCTAACACTCTTTCGTCCACGGTCACACTTTTATAAACATACCTGGTTCAGTCTCACTCGCAACCATAAATCTGTTCGCACCACCACTCGATAGGCCCAAGAATCGACGCCCCGTCGCAGGTATTGGCGACTCTTACGAGTCTGAAAAAGCATGATATCATGCGAACGCGTATTTCCATTGCATAACAATGGTGTATATGTTACCGTAAATGTGATTAATCCGGTGATTATGTGTAATTGTCGGTTATTATATATAATCACCAGTAAGTTTGGTAAATGCGATGAATTCTTGAATATTTATCAAATTAACCGGCGAGTTTATATAATTTCCAACTCGTATAAGCAAACCTTTGTCTCTCTTAATTTCTGTATTTTTTTATATATACCTTTCATTTTGATTTCTTCGCTAGAAATAAGTATGTTTTAACCCTTTGCGCTCGACTGGCGCCGCTATGGCAAGATGCATAATTTTCTTCAGAGATCAAATTTTAAATTAAATTCTGTATCCTCGTCAATTCAAACACTTCTTTTGTTTTAAATGTCTAACTTAATGTAAATTAACCAAATAAATAAAGCGTCGCAAACATTTATGATTTTCTGTTTCTCTTTCCAAAAGAACACTAAGTTTTCATAGCAGTCCTTTGAAACTTTAAAAAGTTCACGAGTGCGAAGGGTTAATTGTGAGTAGTTCTAGTGTTAAATGCTTTTACGCCAACTTTCTTTACTCGGTTATGATTTAACACCGATTTAACACTGGAGCTGTAATTTTCTCTAAAAATGCAGGAGTATGAATTTACATAATTTCCAGTCTTTTAAAAATTCAGTCATTCTGACCACTTTGGTAATTCTAATATTAATATAAAAAATTGATGTTATTCTTTAGAGAAAAGATCTAACTTTTTTCGTTCAGTTACATTCGATTCTTCTTAAATAAATAGTTATAGAAGAGAGCAACAAATGTGAAAAATATATTCGATTAACTACCATCTACGCACGTGGACGTTGGTCATTATACGATTAAAAATCCCAAAATACAGATTATGCGACAACGTCCATCAAGAGATTAAATATTTTAAATCCCGAGTAACAAATGAAAATATTCTCAATTTTCTTTCATCAACTTTACTATTCGTCGGACAACAAATTTGTTTCAATATCAAATTTAAGAGTATTATTACTCGTATAACGAAAATCCTGCCACAGATAAATCGCACACGTCAACCCCTACGGCGAGCGCTGTGCCAAAAGGTGAACAATAAAGTTCTACGAGAAACAATACGGTAGATTTATGAAAATTAAAATAATATTAAATTTCCTTTCCAAATTACGAAATACTCTAAACACACGTGCACATAGGTCACCGTATGAAATATTATAAACGAATATACCGCGACACAATATGCTGTTGATATATCGCCAGCGTCTGTTGTTATAATTCGCGTGCAATCGCTCGCGGCATACTAAATTCTATTAGGTTGTCCCAAAAGTTTCTTTCGTTTTATTAATAAGTAACGAATACATAATATTTTATGTCCTACGATGTATTATTATTTTATACAGGACCCATTTTGCTTTATTTTTTCACCCCATCTCTCGTTTAACAAATAAGGCTGAATGTTTGTTTATGCGTCAGAGCGTCGAGGATTGTATTCGCGACGATTAACTGACGCGGGTTCTGCCCTCGGAAATCGAAATCTGACTGGAACCCTTACTCGATGTTAGTGGACTGTATTCTTTTATGTTTGAATGTTTGAATGTTTGAATGCTTGTGTGTTTGTCTTTGAATGACTGATTTTTACTGATGTTTTTTTACTGTCTGAGTCTCTAACCCCGTCTTGCGTTCTTGTTTGGTATTGTATAAAATTTCGTGTCTGCTGTGATTGGTTTGGTGTGTCTGGAGTGGGTGAATTCTGAGTCTATTGCATGATTTTTGTATTATGGGTGTGTCTAGTGTAGCGAGGATGGGAAAATGTGAAGTAGTGGGAAAGTGTAGTGTGAAAATGTATAACTGTTTTATGGCTATTGTTTCGTCCGTTAACGACGTCCTGGTCCCTTAGCTTGGGTCAGGCGCGCCTGGTGTCCAGGTGTGACGTTTTTCCCGGCGATTGCCCGTAAAGTAATTCGCCTTTTTAAGGGAACTGATTGTTTATGGCGGAACGGCAATTTACGACTTAACAATGTTTATTTAAACATTGCTAGACGAAAGCATTGCGTGAAGATAACGGAAGGAACTGTCGGGACAACATAATATCTTTCCGCGAATACCGCGTATAAGCTCTACTTTTGACGAGTTTAACGTCTGATTGAAGTAACGTGAATTTTAAAAGCTAAAAAAAAAAGGAATCGTTATAACCAACTATCACCCACAAATAGGCACCAATG